>SKCR01047451.1:0-41151 GCA_019454045.1 Zanthoxylum bungeanum
GTGGTCAAAACGATCTGAGCCGTCAAAATTCCATAGACCTTGCGAATGAAGCCCCATCGGAGCTGGTCTCGCGTAACTGAGACCTGGGTGAGTCTCCCCCTTCGCCGCCTTCCAAATCCACCTCGAATTTTCCATCCTCTTTGTTCTCACGCTCTCGTATTCCCCATCATCTTTCACGGGATTTTGATTTTTGATATTTTGTGATTTTTCTTCGGTTATTTTTGCAAATGGGTATTTAATTTTATTTATATTGGGCGACATTTCGGTGGTTGAAAAAAGATGATTCTGATTTAGATATGTTAGAGTGACAGGTAGGATTGACTACTTGTGTCAATGACTATTCAATCGTGCTTAAATTGTGGGCCATCAAACGCGTTTTATGGTATCACGAGTGTCACAGGTGTGATGCTAGAGTTACCTGAGTGCTTAGGCCACGCTGGTGGTACATCTTCATCTCATCCCATTTTTTTTAACTTTTTAGATGGTGGGTTTCTAGGAAAAGAAGTTAGGAGGAGAGTTCGTGGAAAAGACTTAAAATTCATTATAAATCTGAGTTCAAAAGGGAAATTTTATTTATTTCGATTAATTCGGTATTTGGTGATTTAACGGTGGGTTTTATAATATTTCTAAAAAAATAAAATAAAATAAGAAAATTTGGAGAGCATTGACTTGTATAAGTCTTCTTGTTTTGCTATTATTATAATTATTAACAGAGAGGTTGATCAATTAATTAATTAGTTGAAAAAAGATTGTTTATACCTGAACCTTATGGTTTGTGCAGGCCTAATGAAGCATACCATTTTCATCTAGCACATGCAATAAAATACAGGATTTCTATACGAATTGCAACATTTGTTGGAATCAACCTCCACAAGCAACCGGTGCTTTTGGGTTGGAATGAATTTAAGGAGTCTTTTTTCTTGGTTGTTTCAAACATGGTAAGGGCGACGTATTTGGTTTTCAATGTGACAGATTAGGGCCAAGGAACGAGAGAATTTGAGGTCTATGTCTAATCAATTCATTTTTTTCAATACATGGAACTTTCAGGCTTTTCTACAAACGAAAGAACCAATAGAAGTCAATGCAGAAGGCTTACACACGTAATATGTTCAAATATTTCAGAACGAACTTCTGCAGTCCTATGATTATCATATGATGAAGACGAATGGAGAAGCAGCTTTGGGTTGGCATTTGGATGAGTTAGACCGGTGTTGATGATGGTTTTTTACAACACCCACTCCGAGGATTCAAAATTATGGAGAAAGGGACCCCGACCCATGTATGTGACGAGGCACTCACCTCAATGGGGTATTATGTGATAAAGCGATGGTGATCCCGACCCGACCCGACCATATTGAACTATGGATTGAGTCATATTCCATGTGTTGAGTACCGACCCGATGAAGTCATTTTTGTACAGTTTAAAGAGTATGACCTGATGAGATTGGATGGAAGTGGCACCCGACCACTTCAATCAGCATGATGACCTATGACATACCTGGAAGAGACGTGTATCTAGAAGGCTATGATGAAATTGATAAAACAACATTTCACATTGAGCATAGGCCTTGCCAGATGTCATAGGGCAGTGCAGTGGCAGAGTAGCTGGCTTATGGGGTTGGCTGAAAAGGTGATGGAAGCAATGACTAAAGGTTGTAATGATGACTAAGTGGCGTAAGGTGATGTCAATGTCGGTTGTAAAGGGATTTGAGAACCTATATAAAGGGATAGTAGCTATTGTAAAACGGGTTGGTTCTCACTAATCTAACATCTTTTCAGCCAACTCTCATTCATCACAAGACGATTAACATTTATATTGTGGCTTAAGCTGGTGTAGTTGAGAAAATACATTTCTATACTTTAATGCATATCAAGCATGAAATATGTGGAATCACATATAGTTGGCCAATCAAGTGCCAGCTTTTTTCACACACATAATCTGCAATTGTCTTACATATATCTCAAAAGTTTCCACCCTTTTTAATGATGCACTCCAATAAAACTCACTATCTCTGATCTTTTCAATCTTGTTTTCAATTATTTTTATCTCATCCTTCACAATTAGGTTCAAAATATGAGTTGCACACTTTCATATGAAGATATTTACCATTTAATAGTAATGATTTAGCGGGAATCTTTCCCTTCAACCTATCAATCAATGCATCATTGTGGAACAATTATCCAAAGTAACCATGGATAATTTTGTTAGGGATATGTCATATACTCAACTTGTGGATGGGCTAATATACATGTATTTGTAATATTTTCATTAATTAATAAAATGTCTATCTTTATTATACGTGTCTTACATAAATTATATGAATCATCAAACACTGTAATAAAAGCCATTGGAGTAAAAGATGACGGCTTCCACGCCTTATGAGAATCATTACTTAAACGTCATAGTCATAGTTTTGTGAATAATCTGGGCGTTCACAAAGCGGAAGAGACTAGCATGATGATATGATCCACCTTAAGTGGGGTAGCTGATCTCATAGGCTACTAACAGAGATCCGTCCGCTTAGTGTATCACATGGATGCATGAATTGCTCGTGTCCATCGAACTGACCGCCGAAAGTTTTCACATTGAGTGTTATCCATGTGTCTGTGAGAACTTTCATGTATCGATTGTATGATTAGTCCTTAGACTTGAGGTATTTACAATCTTATGTATGGATCAAATAACTTTGACATTCTCCATCTCTGGTTCAAAAGATCCGGTCATAAGGGTATGATTGGGTCATTTGTTGAAACACATGAAGTTTGTAAAGATACAACAGAGAATCGACACTCTCTCGGATAATATTTTCTTATAAGAGTAGTATTTCAGTTCGCGGGTTGATATGTGCGATCAGTGCTTGAGACTGTGGCCGTAGCGGAAGAATCATGTGAGATTCTTGGGTTAGCACGATTCACGACACTATCAACATCATACCTTTGACTATATGGGTAGACATTTTTCATACCCTAGGTCAAACGGTGGGATACAGTGAGGCGATGGACCGTATCATATGTAAATCGCATACAGAATGGGTATATATATCTTTCCTTCTCCATTTGGGGGTGGCTTGGCATGTTGCTAGATGTCAACCTTGGTCATTGAAATCGAACGACCATCTGATCGGAGGATAATTTATGTTCGATTAAATTATCACGATTCATTTAATGTCCAACTTGAGGGGGAACCCAAAAGGTCACACAAACAAAGTCGAAATCAATGGTTAACCGGCACAGTACAAATTTAACAACATATATGATTGTTGTAGGAATTGTTCATAAATGGTACAATGTGTTTAATTATTGAACAGATCATTTATGAGGTTCCATAGTGGCTTAGGGATTGGTGAATAATGATAGGGCACTTTGGAATTGGAATAAATAAATAAATACAAATGTGAATAGTGTTTTTTTTTTTGTTATTTGTTTTGAATTCCAATTCGGCCCAAACTCTTATTATGGTTTTATAATCTCATTAAACCACTAAATTAAGATCCAATGGCTAAGATTAAATTAGCATTTATCCCACATCAGATTCTTAATTAATTTTGTTGTCTTTGGAGCACCTATATAAACCCAATGAATCTTTACAAATTTTTGCACCAAACCTTTCATATATTGGGTTTATATAAGTGAGCAACTCTAAAGTTTAAGAGTAAGCCACTGATTTTGAGGATCCTTAAGTCTAATTGACTAGAGGAATCTCGAGTTAAAAGTTTTGAGGTATTGCCTAGGCTAGCACCAATGGCAAAATACCCGTGCACTCAAGGCGTAGTCTTGTCGTTGAGTTTTGGTTTTGGTGTGTGCATCTTTGGAGGCCACACACTTGGGTGGCTCTTTGGAACGTGGAAGAGCTTGCTGAGTTCGAGAAAAGCTTGTAGATTAGAGGGATGACTGGAGGAGTCTTTGTTGGGGTTGGTGCTCAGAGCGCCAATCCGGGCCGTATTTATGTCTGATTCATGAATACGAACATCCCATTATTCCATAATATTACTTATTTATGGTTACACTCTTGTTCTTATATACGTATTCAATCTGATTACGATTAGATTGAAACTAAATGTGGTTTAGTGATATGTATATATTAGACAAATGCCCGATAATATATAATGTAGTACACAGTTACAAAGTTAGTTTGTAATTGATATTGGGAAGTGTCACTGCTATATGAATATTATCAAACATAGTTCTTGGTCAAGATTTGCTAACACGGTCGGTTAGTCAAATCCGTTGAGACCAGTACATGTCGTATATCGAGACTTGGTCCGATGGTTTATCCCAATGAACCATGAGTCTATGGAGACTCGTATAGACGTGTAGGTGTTTATAGTGGATAAACACTGAAACGGCTCACCGAAGATTCTTAATGGATGGTACACCAACGTCAATAAGAATCTTCTCGGGTTGAGTAGCATAGTGGTCCTTCGACTTGAAATATCAATATGGATGTATGAGACATCCTCCACACTAGATGGTAGTCACGTCACCGATCTATTTAAATCAGACCTCCGTCTGTTCGTTGGGTGTGGACTGATCCTCAGGATATCTTGTGTGTGTCAAGATAGGATCCGTCAGTTTCTGTGTACAGAGCATAGGTAGTCCACATATAATTAGCAGTCTGTTAAATCTGTGGCCACAGTATACTTCGGAAGTAAGTTCCGATTGTTATTTAGAGATTGCTAATGAATACGTCGACGGGATAATACCTATAGAGATTTGACGTTTACATCTATATCTCTGGGATTATCTGGATACCTGTGACGGAGAGATTATACGTATGCAATGACCTCGACCTGTATGATTCAGCTAGTTTATCTGTGATCGTCATAATCTACGGGTGGATAGATTATGGACACGAAATTGGATTTCGTGACGGATATACCTGAATCTAGAGAGTCTCAATAATGAAACATACTCGTAGAGCACTAGAGCAACATTTATGAATAATGATGATTATTTATAAATCGTTTAATCGTTAAACGAAAAATACATGCGAACGGGCCGAACTGTCATTTCCTAATTAATGTGTATTTGTATTTAATATATGATATTATTAAATACACATTAATAAATAGTCAAATAAATGTATTTGACATATATCATTAATATATGATTTGAGATATTTAAAGTAAATATATACATATATTTGATATATTTGTATTAATTAATTATTTAATTATTTAATTGTTAAATGATTAATATAATTAAAATATAAATATATCACCAAATGATAAGTTATGAAATGATTATAAGTTGCAATTGTTGACTTATACATTAAAGGAAAATGTTGTCAAATTGATTTTGACTTCTTAAGATATTTGTTCAAAATGTTTGAAAAATAAAATATCTTTTTTCTTTATTTTCTATTAAATTCGGCCAACACTTATAAAATATAAGAGTTATATTTTTCTTAGTTGCATTTGTTGACTTAATAAAATATCTATAAAGTGTTATTTAAATATTTTATCAGTTGATCAAATTTTTGTTAAATGAAATTGAAATGAAATTTTGGTATATATGTATCAATTTCGGCCAAGGGCATTTTTTGTCCTAAGTATAAATTGTTTTCATTTCACTTTCATTTGATAACCTAATTCACTTTGACATAAACTCCATTAATGAAAACAAAGGAAGCTTGTGAGAAAGAAAGAAGAAATCAAAGAAAGCTTGGTTTTTAGTAAGTTTCTTCAACTTACTATTAGAGAGGAAAATGTTCCTTAGGATCTAGGCTTTAACATATGATGTTCTTTGGTTATTTCATTCTTTATTCTTTGTGTTTTTATGATGAAGTTTTGGTGAAAGTGTAAAGCATGTATGATGAAGGAAGCTTATGGCTATTGTAGTAATAAGTGTTCTTTTATGGTTTTGGAAACCTTGTTGCTATTCTAGAGTTGTTGACCCACTCTTAGATGACCTAGATTTGATCTTGAGTTGTTTCATTGTGTTGAGACTTTGATTGGATGGAAGAAACATGATTGAAGTAATTGATTTAACCAATTTGGTCTAATTTGTCCAATTGAAGAAATTGAAAAATTAGAGTTCATGACCAATTCCAAATTTGGGGCTTTTCATATATGTTGTGTATTTGGATGTGTATATGATGCATAAAGTTTCATGTTCATTGGATTACATCTTGATGTGTTTTAATGCATGAAATGACAAAGTGCACGAAATGACACTAATGTAGTGCATTCGGCCAAGGATGGACTTTTGGGAAATTTTGGTGCTTTTGGTGTTTTGATGTTTTGAACATGCTAAGTTCATCTTAGAAATGATTTAGAATCATTCAAAATTGATTAGATCAATTTCAGACTAAAATGGACAAATACCAATATAAGGGCAATTCGGTAAATTCACATAAATATGATTTATTTGAATTTTATTTCATAATTTGATTATTGGATAATTAAATAAATATGTTTATTTAATTAATCCGAGAAAAAGTTTTTAAATCGGAAAATTTGATTTTCCACCGCTTCCGCTACGTTACCGGATTTAGCCCCTAAAAACCCCTACAGTCTTCGGTTCAAGTAAGTCTTTTTCTTTCTTTATTTTAATTAGAGTTCTTATGATAGTTAGCATGTTTAGGTTTATGTTCTTTGCAAGTTTTATGAGTTTTTATGCTTATAATATATAGTAACATGCATAAGCTTGTAGAATAATCAAAACAAATGGGTCTTGAGCAAATGGATAGCGGCATCATAATTTGATTTATTAAATTTTCCGCTGCGCACTCGCGGCTGCTTCCCAACAAATTTTCTATTCACGTTCCAATCCAACGTACACTTTATTAATTTGGGAAAGACACTCAGCATTATTGGGGTTAGCACATATGCATGCCTAAAATAAGTATATAAATGATACATTCCTACATTAAAACATATAACTGTATAAACTGATAATGCCAAGAGTTGAAAGTGATTATAAAAATTCTTTAAATAACAATGAATATAAAAATACCTCCAAATTCATAGAAATGTACCTTACGATTTGACTTTGTAAACGCCAAGAGTTGTCAACGAATGCCCCGTAAAAACCACGTAACCTTTCTTTTGATTACTAGTAATCCACAACTTTGTAGTAATTGCCACCCTACTGTCATTAATCTCCAATACGTTCATGGTTTTAGCATTTTCAGAGTTATACAATTGAAATATCTCACTCTTTAAAATATTTATGCACATATTTTCACCAATGGGTTGTAGTAACTTATCATATCCCTAAAAGCATCCTACTCCACAAACCTAAGCAGAAGCTCATGCTTTACAATCAATATCGTAAATTTTTGACAAGCAATAATTATATTCTAACTCATACTATCTCTATTAACAATATAAATTTTTGATAATTGAGTTAGTCTAGATAGGTCAGGGAATGACTCATGAATTTGATATAAAATGGGCTTGATATAAAAATCTTAAGAAATTAATGAGCAATAGTATAGAAATTGATTAGGGATCGAAATGATTTTGCGTTGAAATCTGATTTTTTTTATCCTGATCAAAGTATCTTTTATTTTATAATATTTGATTAATATTTTTTTGGTAAAATATGTGTTAAATAAATAAATAAAATAATGACAAAAAATTAAAATTTATTTAATGTCTATTACTGAATAATTATACTTCTATCACATACCACTACAAAAATTATGTCATTTAGCGTCGAAAATAATCGACGCCAAAAGTCACACGTTCGACGCAAATAAAAAATAGCGTCGAAAAAAATTAGACGCCAAAATGTGGACGAGAACGATATTTAGCGTCGAAATAAAGATTTTCGACACTAAAAATTGTCAGTTTACGTCAAATTTATTTCGATGCTAAATAAAAGTTCCCGACGCTATAGTTCATGTATTGCGACGAAATAATTCGACGCTAAAAATAGACTTTTAGCGTCGAACCTAAACGACGCTAAAGTAAATTAAAAAATAATATTTGTATACTTACAGCGGCGATTTTTAAACACAATTAGCGTCGAATAATTCGACGAAAATAGTTTTAAAATGTGTTTTTTTAATAATATTAATTTACATAATTTTGCTCTAAAATAATTATTTTAATATTTTAAAAAAATTTATTATTTGAAAAAAAAAAATTCCTGATTAATAACACAATTAGGAAATATTGTAATAATTATATTATTATAATGAAAATTTATTAAAAAATACATATTATATTAACTATCTCTTCAGAATGTTTATACAAATGAATATAAATTTTATTGCTACTGTGATGGGGGCGTCGAAGCCCAATGCACCTTGACCGAGTGAGGCCTCCAACATCTCTCGGAAAGCCCGTATCTACTGATCGAACTGCTCCAACTTCTTCTCGTGGGCACCTTGACCCGTTGTAGCTCCTCCTTAGTCTTCTTCAGCTCGTCTTGGGTGTGGATAGCTGGTATTGGGTGATGGTTAGCTGGTCTTGGGTGGTGGCTAGCTGGTCTCGAAGACTCGAGTCATTGTCCGAAGAAATAGTTGTGCGTGCAGATGACGTCGGCTTCTTACAAGTGTCCGGGCTGACGTTGTAAGCTGTCTGGTTCTTGAAAACCAATTGCGACAACTGCTCATCTGATATCGGGTCGGACCCTGTACTTTTAGCGTACTTTTAGAGTTGAAAATTGTATTCGACGTTAAAAGTAGACAATTTGGCGTCGAAAATGATGTTCGTCGCTAAAATCTTGACATTTGGCTTCGAATATTAATTTCGACGCTAAAAGTGATATTAGCGTCGAAATTAAATTCGACGCTAAAGGTTTGGATGCTAAAAGTTCATTTTCTTGTAGCGTACCTATTTTTATTTCTTTATTTTAAGCAAATAATGCCCAACAAGGCAACACTCGTTAACTTATATTGATACATACGGTAAGAAATTTTCAATGAAATTGAAAAGTTCATTTAACCACACTTTGGGTATGGTAACTATGTTTTTGAGCCCCTAAAATTCGGTGAACTGAATTTGAGTTTTTGAGACCCTAAAAGTGTGGTTAAATGAACTGAATTTGAGTTCATTTAACCACACTTTGGGTATGGTAACTATGTTATTAAAAAATACATATTATATTAAAACTATATGTTCAGAATGTTTATACAATGTATATAAAATTCATTGCTACTGTGATGGGGGGCGCTCGAGCCCCAGTGAGCACCCTAACCGAGTGAGGCCTCCAATCCCGTATACTGCTGGTCGTGGGCTCCAACTTCTTCTCGTGGTCCACCCTGTGACCTGTTGTAGCTCCTTTTTAGTATTCTTCGGCGCCTTTTGTTGGTTAGTTGGTGTTGCTGGATGTGGTCTAGCTGGACTCGAAGAGTTGTTGTCAAGACCCATTTGAGAGAGAAACATTTGGTGCGTGCAGATTCGTGCTTCTTACGAGTGCCTAGGCCGACGTTGTAAGCTGTCTGGTTCTTAAAAACCAATTGCGACAACTGCTCATCTGGTATCGGGTCGGACCCTGTACTTTTAGCGTCGAAAATTATATTCGACGTTAAAAGTAGACAATTTAGCGTCGAAAATGATGTTCGTCGCTAAAATCTTGATATTTGGCGTCGAATATTAATTTCGACGTTAAAAGTGATTATTAGCGTCGGAATTAAATTCGACGGTAAAGGTTGGGATGCTAAAAGTTCATTTTCTTGTAGTGTACCTATTTTTATTTCTTTATTTTAAGCAAATAATGCCCAACAATCGTTAACTTATATTGATACATACGGTAAGAAATTTTCAATGAAATTGAAAAGTTCATTTAACCCCACTTTGGGTATGGTAACTATGTTTTTGAGACCCTAAAATTCGGTGAACTGGATTTGAGTTCAGTTAAAACTCATTAGATTTTGAACTCAAAGATTGAAAAGACAAAATATTGTATGAAAGGATTTATAGATATTATTGCACTTAGGACCATTTCAGAAGTGAATAAATTCATTTAGTGATGCCAGATCATTTTAATTAGCAAATAATCTCTCTGGGTAGGACGTGTCACCTGTATGTTCTCTGTTGGATTGTACTTGTTTGTGAATGGAGTGATTACCGTTTACCCCATAGGCGTGATTTAGTGGTATAAGATTTAGGATCTCATCTTGAGATTTGAATTTGAATTCAATGAGTATGTTTCTTGTAAGAGCCTGAGATAATCGAGGAAATATTTTCCCTACTCCGTTTAAGCCCGAAAATAATAATTGACGGCTGAATTTCCAACGATTAAAAAAAAAAAAAAATTGAACATGCTATCCAAAATTAATCATGTTCATTCTCATGACATCACCAGACATGAGAATGAGTGGACGGGATTGACCGAGCTCAAAAAAAATATATCAGATTGGATCTGAAAAAGATCCAATAATTGACACCAAATATAAAGGGATGTATAGGTGAGAGGGTAATCCAAAAATTAAAATTTATTATATAAATTAATGAAAATTTAAATTTATTAATAAAATAATTTTACTTCATTTTTATTGAAATGAAAAATATTTATGAGTTTTTGAGAAAATCAAAAATTGTATGCGACTGCATGGGAAGGCCTATAAATAGAGCGAGGCCGATTAAAATTTGGACTTTTGGACCTAATTTGAGAACCATACAGAGAGAAAGTATGGAGTTTTAAGGTCCTGCATATAATCCTTTACAAATTTCTTTATATAAAAACATTGACATGCCAACTCCGAGGTTGAAAAAATTCAATCACAATTCAAGTATTTTTTTTATTATTTAAGTATGGATTTGAAAAAATATAATAGAAATATCAATTCAAATTTAAGAAGTCGAGTTTTTTTTGAAATTTTAAAAATATTAATAAATAATACTTGAATTGATACTGTGTTTTTTCAAGCTTGACCTATTTACCAACCCTATCAACAATCTCTGAATTGAGAATTAAAATACAGCAAAGTGCTCTCCCAGCTTAATCTTCTTTAAAGGTAAATTCAAACATTCAATTATAACTAATTATAAAAGTTTGGCCCTAATACAAAATATAATAACTTAATTATATATAAAAAAAAAATGTAATTAATGCTTAACCATACATTATCATGAGAAAGATACTTACCATTCAATTTTGCGTACCACGCCCCGTCCCCTATCGAAAGTGATCTTTGATTTCCTATTTACTACGGAAAATAATAAAAATAATTACTTATTCCGTGTGAAAAAATAATTATTCCTCTTATATATAGAGTTAATTTAGTCTCTGTGTTACTATTTAAACCCCTTTTTATTTTTATTTTTAAAAAAAAAACCCTATTAGCATTTATCAAGATACTAAATCCCAAGGCCTTGTTTGTATTTTCTTGATATCGATCGCAAGTGATTTTGGTTTCTTGAAAAGATGAAGTCTCCTTTTTACTTGTCACCGAAGCTCACAAGATTGGTGGTAGTCCTCTTGATTATTATCCTCATCTCATCCTTAGTGGCTGCCAAAGGCGGTGGTGGAGGACGTGGCGGTGGCGGTGGCGGTGGACGGGGTGGCAGTGGACGCGGTAGCGGTGGACGGGGTGGACGTGGTGGAGGCAGTGGAGGGGTTACGCGGTGGTCCAGTCTTCACTGGCGGTAATAATACTAGGAATAGCAATTCACCAAGGCTATCGCTTAGTTGGATAACAGTTTATTTCCATACGCTGCATTAGTTTTACTCCAGAATGCAATGCCCAATATGTGAATGTTATTTTCTAGTTTAGTATTAGTCTCTTTTTTTCTTTTTAATTTCCATTAATCTTGTTATTTTATTTAGTGAAGGCAAAATACATTTAACAAAATAATTGCCTCCATGGATCTATTTGGTTCAACCATTGTCTATTGGGTACTATCAAATAAAAAAGATTTGGAAGTTTTTACATTCAGCTTTAGTGTCGGTTTGATATGACTTTAGTAGAGGTAAAAAAAAATTATAATATCAAAAGCTCTTTTTAAAATTTTTGGTGGTTTTTGATTATATTTTAAGTAGAGCTTTTGATGATTAAAAAATTATTTTGTCTCTACTATTAAAAGCTTAAAATTTTAGCTCTTGGAATTAGAGTTTAAATTATTTTTTTAAAGAGTTAAATTATTTAAAATATCCTTTTTTTAATTTAACAATATTATTTCATTTTTTCATAGCATAACTTTAAAAAATTTCTCCAATAAAATAATTTTATAATTTTTAATAAAAGTCTTCACTAACAATCAAACACCTATTTTTTTCAAAAGCTCTACTTCTAAAAATTCTACTAATAAAAACTCTATTAATAAGTTCTATTTAAAAAATTATAGCAAATGGACCTTTAATCTTACTTCCAAGTTTTATTTTTTTAAAAAAAATATGCATGTCTCAATTTTATTGAACTTGTGAAGTCCCTATTTTTACCGGCTTAAATTGGTCTTTTAAACAGAGATAGTTGATGAGTGGTATTTATATCACTATTCCCACTCATTTAACCTAATATTTTGTATAGTTTCTTGAGTTTTGTGAACGTTTTGATGTGTTTTGTGTTATTTTGTAGATAAATAAAGTTCAGGACATTCTGGAGGTGATTTGGGGCCAAAACAGAGAAAATTGGACGAAAATGGCATTTGGTAAATTCCCGCGTCGCGACGCCAATACCTTCAGCGTCGCGACGCCTAAAATGCGCCGAACAGTGCTAACGTGCGCCGGGTCCACAAATCAGAATCTGAGAAAAGTTTGACTTTACTAAAATGTGCCGTGCCACGGGTCACCATCACAGCCGATCTGCTTCGCCGTGCCACGTGTCAGCATCCTAGTGGACATCCTAATCGCGTGTGTCCACAGTACATAATCGCCAGTCGTTAATCGCCGCCAGCAGTCACAGTCCCCTACGTGTCTCCATGTCATCAGCCACGTCAGTAAGTCAACAAGTCAACATTGCCAGTGTTGTGCCACATCATCATCAGCCAATCAGGAAGTGCCACGTGTCGCAATCATGCGGTGCCGACAGTCTCTTTCCAACGTGTCGCCACCTCACCGCCACATCAGCGCCACGTCAGCATCAATCATTGAGTATCTAATCCTTATCTGACACGTGGCGGATAAGAATCTCATCGACCAATCAGAAGCCGCCACGTGTCACAATAATTGAAGCCCAACCACCTCGCCACATGTCATCTTATCAGCTTATCCAGAATCTTCAAACCGGCGAAACAGAGCGTGCCACGTCGACAAAAGCTGGCATAGCGACGCTGATGAAGGCCTGGCGTCGCGACGCTGGAAGCCTACCAAGGCCTATAATTGAGCTCGAGATTTCAGAATTCATTGTACCATCTCTCTCCTCTTTCTCTGTAAAGAGAGAGTTCTCTCTCTAGTTTCTTTAGATTTTAGTTTTTTTTTTAGTTTTTAGTTTTGTAAATAATTTTAATTACGTTTTGTTAATATAGTAATTACTTTTTTACTTTTACAGTTTTTACTATTTACCATGAGGAGGTAACTTCCCAGGTAGGGTGGATGAAAGGTAATTGTAGGACACAGGACCTGGCGACGCCGCGTTCTAGGCTCGCGGCCTCTGTTGGGAAGGATTGCATAACATGGAGTCGCCACCCGGTGTGAACCGGGACAAAGATTTAAGGCCGCACTCACCCCTCGCAAGGGAAGACCTCAAACCGTTGGGTTCGGAATGGTCCCTTACTTATGTCACTTAATGAAAGGATTCATGTAATAATTTTACTAAGCTTAAGTAACACTTATTTCCAAGTATCATGCTTCTAAATTCTCATGTGCAAAATAAAACTTATGTGTACATTTTACATATATCTCATATTCAAAATTGCATGCCTAACATATATCAAGATAGCAACGAACATACGAATTTACATATCACATTCAGGACAACACAAGCAACATATGGGCACTTTTCAAGTGGTACGTGGAATTGTGGCCCAAGTACAGACCGCACTACCGTCCATTCGGAATCGGCTACGGAATTTACGTCTGGGTTTCCATCCGATATACCGCAAGAAATAATGCTCAAATGTTATCATGACATAAGCATACGAATTGTGACACATTTGCATAAGAAAGATCAACTAATAGGCAATTATGCATGAATATAATAAGACAGACTCAGTTCAGTGTGTGTGCGTTCGTGTAGCGTTCGTAAACGCGTTCGAACGGAATGAAACAGAATGCTCACGTTCGAGTAGCGTTCGTAAACGCGTTCGAACGGAGACGAGACAGAATGCTCACGTTCGAGTAGCGTTCGTAAACGCGTTCGAACGGAGAGATGAGACAGAAAGCTCACGTTCGTATGGCGTTTGTTAACGCGTTCGAACGGATACGAGACCTGACGCATAATAAGGCAAAAAAACACATGCGCGTTCGAGTTGCGTTCGTGAACGCGTTCGAACGGACACGGACCTGATGCAATACATAAACAGAAAATAAAAGGGCGCGGCGAAGCACTGCCGTAAAGGTGACCTTTTGGGGCTCTTGATCTCTCAAAGAGAGGACCTTTAGACCAACATGCTAAGCCCATGCGCGTCATATCACACATGCAAGAATAGAACCAATCATATCAACCAAGTATGCCCGATTGAACGCATCTTACATCCAATCCGAACACACGTCAACCGGCGCGGCAAAGCATCGTGGTATAGGGCTTTTAGCCCCTCCCCATAGGGGATCTCACAACACACTTACTAAGCCCATGCGCTCGATTGACTTATACATACGAAAATAAAGATAATAATATCAAACTAAGTATGCTCGATTGAACGTATCTTGCGTCCAACCGAACATACATCAACCGGCGCGGCGAAGTAGTGTCACGAAGGTGGCCTTTCGGCTCTTTGTCTCACAAATGGAGGACCTTTGGACTAACTCACTAAGCCCATGCGCTTGGTTGAATCATACAAAAATAAACAATATATTGAATTCAAGAGAAAAAACTAAATAAACAAAAGCAACACAACGAAAGAGAGATGGTGCCGTTTACTCAAGCGGTACGTGGAGTTGTGGCCCGAGTACAGATCATATTACCGTCCATTCGGAATCGGCTATGAAATTTATGTCCGGGTTTCCATCCGATATACCGCGAGAGTTGACACATCTCTCATTCATCTAATGCCCACAACATATTACATCTCATAATTCATGCATATTTACATACTCAAAGATCACAACACACATTTACATTACAATCATACAAGAAATACTTAATAAATAATGCGGAAAAGGAAAACAAGTGTGAAAGATACCCTCAGGTCTAACCTTTTAAGCCGTCTCTCGGACTCACGTTCCACGAAGATCGAAAGGGGGTAAAGCTCCGCAACTTTTCTGGTCCCTGGTTCAACGTCCTAGCTCACTGCTTCGCTGCTTTGCTTATTGTTCGAACTCCGTCTGCTCCTATTCGGCTCCTGTTTTGCTGCTCACTGCACGGGCTACCTGTTTCAATTTTCAAAGAACTATTCCAAGTTGTGTGGGTTCTTAGTGCAATTAGAAGTGATTATTTTAGATTGTCTATGTAGTTTTCTAAGTTACTGTTTTTTAAGGATTTTGGGCTACTGTTTTAAGGTAATCTAGGAGGTTGTTTTGGCGTGTTTTAGAATTCGGCTATGGGTGAGTTTGGGTTCGGCTATGGAGGGTGGTCTTGTGGTGGTTTCTTTGTTTTTTTTGTGTGTGTATGAAGTGTTTTCTCTTGGATGTGTTTTGGGTGTGTAGAGAGAGTTTAGAGAAATTTTGAGAGAGCTTGGGTGTGAATTGTGTTGTGTGTCCCCCCGACAATGGCCTTGGTGATGGGGTTGTTTATATAGAGAATGGCTAGGGTTTACAAGGGAAGGGATTTGTGCATTAAATTAGGATATGATTTAGTTTTAAACAAGGAAATCAAAGGATTGAGGGGGGGACAAAATATTTTACTTTAGGAAGTTGTAATATTTAATTGTTTGGTTTAGGAATACAAATATTTTATATTGGTAAGTATCTTATTAGATTAGGAAGTCAAATATATGATTGGCTTTAATTGGTTAAGATTGATTTTAATTAGGCATATCTTCTTTTTAGTTTAGTATGTGATTTGTTTAATTTAATTGGTAAAGGTTTGTTTTTAAATATTTTATTTAATGTTTAATATTTAATTTAATATTTAATTACTTAATTTGGGATGTGTTTTATGGGCTTTGGGGAGCTAAATGGGCTGGGTGTGAGGCTAGCAGCAAAACCAGAATTACCGACACCGTTCGAACGCTCCCTCGAACGCTACACGAACGCCCGCAATCTGTTTCCCGTTCGAACGAAGTAACGAACGCAGCACCAACGAAGACAGTGAGCTTGCTTATTCTGAATTTCCCCTTCCGATATCCGTTTCCCGCGGCATCCGTGACTCAAAAGGTAGTTGTCTTCAAATAAGACTCCTCATCGGGTTTCACATGCGTAAAAATGCAGTGCCTACAGTTCCCCCATTTTGATGGGACTTGTGTAATGTGCAACAGTGACAATCCTATCAAAGTTATGCAATGCATTTCTACTTACCTGGCTCGCCAGCTGTCACTTGACTTACCATGTGTTGAGTTGATTTGGGTGGTGAGGTGCTGCGACCCCTGGTTCATTCCCGAACCGTGCTCTATTTTTAGAGCGCCATCTTCGGCATCTTTCGTGTATGTGCTCCATTTTGGAGCGCCATTTCCGGCATTTGTTGTGTGTGTTCCATTTTGGAACGCCATTTTCGGCATCTGCTGTGTGTTCCATTTTGGAACGCCATTTTCGGCATCTGCTGTGTGTGTTCCATTTTGGAACGCCATTTTCGGCCTCTGTTGTGAGTGTGCTCCATTTTGGAGCGCCATTTCCGGCATTTGTTGTGTGTGTTCCATTTTGGAACGCCATTTTCGGCATCTGTTGTAAGTGCTCCATTTTGGAGTGCCATTTCCGGCGTCTGTTGTAAGTGCTCCATTTTGGAGTGCCATTTCCGGCGTCTGTTGTAAGTGCTCCATTTTGGAGTGCCATTTCCGGCGTCTGTTGTAAGTGCTCCATTTTGGAGTGCCATTTCCGGCGTCTGTTGTAAGTGCTCCATTTCCTGAACTGTGCTGTACGAGATTGTGGCTCATTTTTGAACCGTTACTTGATGAGATGGTCTTTGCTGTTATAAACCTGCGAACACGAAACAAACATTGCATGTATGTGGTATGTATGCATGTATGCATGTATATGTATTATATTCCGATGGGTTAGGCCTTCCTTGGTACATTTCTGAACAGTGCTTCAATTTCGGAGTGCCATTTTTGGCAAGTGATGAGATGATGGTCCATTTCGAACCGTTGCTGATAATGATGTGGGCCCCGCCCCAAGAGTACTATACCCGGCAGAACTAATACTGAACCAATGTGGGCCTCGCCCCCCAGAATGCCATACCCGGCAGAGCTGATGCTGACATGGGCTTCACCCCCAGACCGAGACTGATATGGGCCTCGCCCCCAGACTGATACTGATACTGAACTGATGTGGGCCTCGCCCCCAAGCTGATACTGATTCATTTCTGAAACTGACTGTACTGTTGTTGTTCCCGGAGATTCCCCGTGTTCTAAACATCACTGGATTTCATAGTGCCAATGTTGAATGTTTTTCTCAAATATACTCATATTGTAGAAGAGATTCAGCGAAATAATGTCTTTATTATTATTTAAAGAAAATGATTCGAACATGTAGACCAAGTCAATGTCTATATTAAAATGCATGATCAAATAAACTAGGAGGGATGATTTCATCATTCGCAACATTGCTTTCTTTCTTGGCCCATGGTTCTCCACCGTTGTCATCCCATACTCCTATGGATGAAGCTGAGTGGTTGAGAGTTTGAAGGACAAGGGTTTCGGGTAGGCCGGAGTTGATCATGTAGTTGGGTAGGGGATTTCTGTATGCGTTGGGTTGTTCTCTTTCTGGGTCAGGTATTTTGTGAGCATCAATGAGGTTTTGGATTTCATGCCTAAGGCGGGTGCAGCTGTCAGTTTCGTGGCCTCTCCTTTGATGGAAGTGACAATACAAGCTTAGGTTAAGGTTGGGTGGGATAGGATCTGGAAGTGGTTTAGGCTCTAAGGGTTTTAGGAGTCCTTGTCCATTCAACTTCTCAAGTACCTTAGATAACGGCTTCCCCAGGTTAGAGAAATGCCGGTTCTTGACGGCAGCGACCTCGGCAGTAGCGGGCTTGGTCTCAGAATACCCCCCAAAAGTCCGCCTATTCTGGCCATAGGACTTTCTGTTTTCAGCCTCCTCTTCCTCAATATCCATGACAGTTTCCCTCAACTGTCGAAAATCGGAAATCATCGAAGTCATCCTCCTCAACTTACTATAAATAGAGGGCTTGGTGCCCTTGATGATCATTTTGATTTGGTCCTTCTCAGAGGGCCGAGTCTGCATTTTCAGAAGCTGGCTTCTCCAGCGGTCTACATACTCCTTGAAGCTTTCTTCCGGCTTCTGCTTAGTGTTCTCCAAATCACGGAGTGACAAGTCAATCTCCAAGTCTGTAACATACTGCTTCAGAAAAGCGTCAGCTAGTTCCTTCCAATCTTCTTTAACCTTCTTTTCAAGGCTATGATACCAAACCACAGGTGCCCCCTCGAGTGACATCCCAAACATCTTTTGGACTTGGCGCTGTGATAGGCCCACTGAACTCATAACAGACACATACTGACGGAGATGCACCCTCGGATCTCTATTTCCATTGAACTTAGCCAGATCCGGCATCTTAAACTGCGCTGGCAACTGCTCCTCGAACTTCATTGTCTCATAGTCTAGCAAATCTTCATTCTTACCCCTCATCTTACGGGTAACTGTTTCAACCTGATCCCGAAGCTTCTGAAATTCTGCCTGAGACCCAATCACTCTGTCTGTTGCATACTCTGCATTATCATCATCAAAAGCGGGGATATCATCCCCCAACCCATTCAGAGGCTTCTCGCGCCTTACATTCTCAGAATTCTCCCCAGCACGGGGCACAGCCATATTTGTCATGGCAGCAGTCAAGGCTTGCAACTGTTCAGTAATCTTGGCGAAGCCATTTTCCAACTGATCTATCCGGGATACCTCAGTATCTGATTCACTCATGTCTGTTCTCGGTATTTTGGTGAGTCTTCCTTTTTTCCTAACCCAACGGGAATCTATGATGGCTTTCAGAACACAAGGGTTAACATGATGTATGTATGCATGATGTGCATAAGAAGTATATAACATATATTAAATCAAACAAAATTCTCAAACAAATCGGCATATTATCATTTTAGAAGCTTTTGGGACAATTGTCATAAGAGTGAACCCGTCCCAGTTTAAGTGGCCTAACGAGTTCATGTCTTACGGCAAATTAAGAGCCCAACTAAATCCAAATGATAAAATTCCGAACACAATCATAAAATGGCCCGTTGTTATTTAGAAGCCTTTTGGCCCAATCGTCATGAGATACGTTCTTGTCCCAGTTTAAATGGCCCAACAAGCCCATATCTCATGACAAATGGTCCAAATGGATCCAAACGACGATGTTCCCAAACACAAGCATACAAGGAAGATGATGCAAACATGACATAATATTTTTTACAAAGTGGCCTATCAACATTTCAGAAGCTTTTGACCTAATAGTCATAAGGTACGAACTTGCCCCAGTTTAAATGGCCCAGCAAGCTCGCATTTCTGACAATAGTCCAACTGCATCCAAATGAGGATGGTCCACAAGCACATACTCAAGGAAATAATTGCTACTTTAACCATATAAACCAGTCTATGGGTGGATTTGCAAGAGTATGGACAAAGGCTCTCACTGGCGAAGGATAGCCCACAACTAGGTCTCCCCACTCAAGGGTTCAAGTGGCCAAGTGAGCGTATCCCTTTTTATACACTAAGGTACGTGCCAATGAGCTATGGTGTGTGACGGACTGTCAAATGGATTTCCCGTTGTAGATCCCCCAGAGGGAAGGTGGAGCGAGGCTCACTTAAATACCCAAGCCTCTTAGGCTCTTATCGCTTGTTGTCAGGAATAAACAACGAGTCCTCCAAATTAGTCCATCACAAAGGCTACAAGTAGATGGCCATGTAGGTGCCCTCACAGCTTTTCCTTCTAGAAAGGTAGTGAATGAAGGAAGACACCAAACCATTACCTAGCCTCAAAGTGCCCTTGATTAAACCCTCACTTATCCACTATAGACATGGCCAATTAAAACATAAATCCACTCATTACAAGACAATATTTCGGGGCCAACTTTACATCCCCAGTGGAGTCGCCAGACTGTAGGACACAGGACCTGGGCGACGCCGTTCCTAGGCTCGCGGCCTCTGTTGGGAAGGATTGCATAACATGGAGTCGCCACCCGGTGTGAACCGGGACAAAGATTTAAGGCCGCACTCACCCCTCGCAAGGGAAGACCTCAAACCGTTGGGTTCGGAATGGTCCCTTACTTATGTCACTTGTAATGAAAGGATTCATGTAATAATTTTACTAAGCTTAAGTAACACTTATTTCCAAGAGTATCATGCTTCTAAATTCTCATGTGCAAAATAAAACTTATGTGTACATTTTTACATATATCTCATATTCAAAATTGCATGCCTAACATATATCAAGATAGCAACGAACATACGAATTTACATATCACATTCAGGACAACACAAGCACACATATGGGCACTTTTCAAGTGGTACGTGGAATTGTGGCCCAAGTACAGACCGCACTACCGTCCATTCGGAATCGGCTACGGAATTTACGTCTGGGTTTCCATCCGATATACCGCAAGAAATAATGCTCAAATGTTATCATGACATAAGCATACGAATTGTGACACATTTGCATAAGAAAGATCAACTAATAGGCAATTATGCATGAATATAATAAGACAGACTCAGTTCAGTGTGTGTGCGTTCGTGTAGCGTTCGTAAACGCGTTCGAACGGAAATGAAACAGAATGCTCACGTTCGAGTAGCGTTCGCAAACGCGTTCGAACGGAGACGAGACAGAATGCTCACGTTCGAGTAGCGTTCGTAAACGCGTTCGAACGGAGATGAGACAGAAAGCTCACGTTCGTATGGCGTTTGTTAACGCGTTCGAACGGATACGAGACCTGACGCATAATAAGGCAAAAACACATGCGCGTTCGAGTTGCGTTCGTGAACGCGTTCGAACGGACACGGACCTGATGCAATACATAAACAGAAAATAAAAGGGCGCGGCGAAGCACTGCCGTAAAGGTGACCTTTTGGGGCTCTTGATCTCTCAAAGAGAGGACCTTTAGACCAACATGCTAAGCCCATGCGCGTCATATCACACATGCAAGAATAGAACCAATCATATCAACCAAGTATGCCCGATTGAACGCATCTTACATCCAATCCGAACACACGTCAACCGGCGCGGCAAAGCATCGTGGTATAGGGCTTTTAGCCCCTCCCCATAGGGGATCTCACAACACACTTACTAAGCCCATGCGCTCGATTGACTTATACATACGAAAATAAAGATAATAATATCAAACTAAGTATGCTCGATTGAACGTATCTTGCGTCCAACCGAACATACATCAACCGGCGCGGCGAAGTAGTGTCACGAAGGTGGCCTTTTCGGCTCTTTGTCTCACAAATGGAGGACCTTTGGACTAACTCACTAAGCCCATGCGCTTGGTTGAATCATACAAAAATAAACAATATATTGAATTCAAGAGAAAACTAAATAAACAAAAAGCAACACAACGAAAGAGAGATGGTGCCGTTTACTCAAGCGGTACGTGGAGTTGTGGCCCGAGTACAGATCATATTACCGTCCATTCGGAATCGGCTATGAAATTTATGTCCGGGTTTCCATCCGATATACCGCGAGAGTTGACACATCTCTCATTCATCTAATGCCCACAACATATTACATCTCATAATTCATGCATATTTACATACTCAAAGATCACAACACACATTTCAACATTACAATCATACAAGAAATACTTAATAAATAATGCGGAAAAGGAAAACAAGTGTGAAAGATACCATCAGGTCTAACCTTTTAAGCCGTCTCTCGGACTCACGTTCCACGAAGATCGAAAGGGGGGTAAAGCTCCGCAACTTTTCTGGTCCCTGGTTCAACGTCCTAGCTCACTGCTTCGCTGCTTTGCTTATTGTTCGAACTCCGTTCTGCTCCTATTCGGCTCCTGTTTTGCTGCTCACTGCACGGGCTACCTGTTTCAATGTTTTCAAAGAACTATTCCAAGTTGTGTGGGTTCTTAGTGCAATTAGAAGTGATTATTTTTAGGATTGTCTATGTAGTTTTCTAAGTTACTGTTTTTTAAGGATTTTGGGCTACTGTTTTAAGGTAATCTAGGAGGTTGTTTTGGCGTGTTTTAGAATTCGGCTATGGGTGAGTTTGGGTTCGGCTATGGAGGGTGGTCTTGTGGTGGTTTCTTTGTTTTCTTTTTGTGTGTGTATGAAGTGTTTTCTCTTGGATGTGTTTTGGGTGTGTAGAGAGAGTTTAGAGAAATTTTGAGAGAGCTTGGGTGTGAATTGTGTTGTGTGTCCCCCCCGACAATGGCCTTGGTGAGGGGTGGTTTATATAGAGAATGGCTAGGGTTTACAAGGGAAGGGATTTGTGCATTAAATTAGGATATGATTTAGTTTTAAACAAGGAAATCAAAGGATTGAGGGGGGGACAAAATATTTTACTTTAGGAAGTTGTAATATTTAATTTGTGTTGGTTTAGGAATACAAATATTTTATATTGGTAAGTATCTTATTAGATTAGGAAGTCAAATATATGATTGGCTTTAATTGGTTAAGATTGATTTTAATTAGGCATATCTTCTTTTTAGTTTAGTATGTGATTTGTTTAATTTAATTGGTAAATGGTTTAAATATTTTATTTAATGTTTAATATTTAATTTAATATTTAATTACTTAATTTGGGATGTGTTTTATGGGCTTTGGGGAGCTAAATGGGCTGGGTGTGAGGCTAGCAGCAAAACCAGAATTACCGACACCGTTCGAACGCTCCCTCGAACGTTACACGAACGCCCGCAATCTGTTTCCCGTTCGAACGAAGTAACGAACGCAGCACCAACGAAGACAGTGAGCTTGCTTATTCTGAATTTCCCCTTCCGATATCCGTTTCCCGCGGCATCCGTGACTCAAAAGGTAGTTGTCTTCAAATAAGACTCCTCATCGGGTTTCACATGCGTAAAAATGCAGTGCCTACAGTAATTCTTTTACTGTTACTATTTAGATTAATCTCCCTTAAAAATAATATATTCAATATTTAAAATATTGACTTAAAAATGATACCGCCAGATTGGTCGGTTGGTAATTCATTTTAATCTGGTTTAAACCTGACTAATAAAGGATACCGCCAGATTGGTCGGTTGGTAATTTAATTTTGGTTCCGCCTTATTAAGTCCAGGGATTATTTTATAGTTTGTGTAATTTAAAGGTTTACTTATTAAGTCTTAAGCTTAATGCTTCTTGTTGTTTGATCACCAATAAGATTGATGTGGTAAATCTAAAATGAACTAGACATAGGGATTTTAGGTTTCAGTCTTAGACTTAATAGCCCACGATCTTCCTTGAGGATAGATAACCCTTTAATAGATTTCCTTACAGGATAGGAATATACCTGTCGGGCGGGGGTAGCCATAATTGGAACTTAAACTTAATGAATCCAGATAATTTGGTTGACATAGACATATGGTTCAATTGGGTTAAACTGGGTATTTGCGTCTGACCATCGACAGAGGCTTTTGCATAATTTAGTGTTCCAGGTTAGTAAACTGATTTATTATACAAACATAAAATAATCACTTCATCTTTTAAAAGATATTAGAAGGATTCACAACCCTAGATCCTTGTGTCTTTTGTTATTTTCCTTAGTATTTTCTTTTGTCTTTTATTTATTTATTTATTTTGTAAAACCACTTTCAACCAATCAAACAATCACTCTCTTCACCCTCAATTAGATATTTGTAAATAAATAGATTCAATAATTAATAACAACAGTAGGAATTAAGTCCTCGTGGATCGATATTTTTATACTACTTGAACGATACGTGCGCTTGCGTTATACGTGTGTGTTTACGCCGGTCAATAGTTAATATACGACAAAGCTAAAGCTCTGTTCCTTCACTGAAGTCTTTGTCTAGAACTAACTAGAAAAGTGAGCCCCGGCTGTAAACAGCACTTTGGGGCCGCCTCTACTCTTTTAGCTTCGGAGCTAAGGGAAAGACTGAGTGAAAAGGTTCAATGGTCATCTACCTCATTTTCGAAAACGAGCAAAGAGAGCGAAGCTACGAAGGCGCTCCTTTAGTAATACGCTCGATTGCATAACAAACTAGCTCCCCATACGAGGGCTTCCTTACGCGTTCTCGACAAACCGGATCTGGGCAGAGGAACCGAGGTTATTTCATTCTAACACCTCGAAATCGAAGCGGAAGAGTTCTGAGTAAACTGAACCTGGACAGACTTTTCTTTGCATAAGTCCTGGCTGCCTGCGTACCAAAATGGAGCCGGTCGAACAAGAAGGGGGACAACCATGGGAAAGAAGGGGATCCACAACGGAGGGGAGTGCCTTCGTAAACAACCTATTAAAAGTGCTGGATGGGCAGGAGTGCAGGCTTGATTCCAAGTATTCCCGAGTATTCAAAAAAAAGAAAAACGTACCCATTATAATGATTGCAAACAAGTTGCCGCAAATAATGGAACGACATGGGCCCTAAGATTAATAAAAGGAGATAAAAACAAATGCGAATCATTAATTAGTCGAAATTAAGTAAGGGTTAAAAAAAAAGTGTAAGGGTCACATGCATATCATTCCCATGCCATAAAAGGAATTGCTGATACAAAGCAGAATATCAAAAGAAATATTACTTCTTGCTTAATTTTGATTAATATATACTAGTGGTTCCATAGTAGAATTTTCTCAATGATTATCACTTACTGCTTTTCAATCAGGTGATATAACGTATGATAATCTTGTTATTAAATAAATTATAATTATGTTTAATATAATTAAATAGATCATATCGATGATAATATTAGTACTCAATCACATATAGTCAGTTACAATGATAGTGTTCAAGAAATATTATTATGTAAATAATATTAAGAAAATATCATTATGAAATTAATATTAAGGAAATATTATTATAAGAATAATATTAAGGAAATATTATTTCTTTATTATGTAAGATATAATTTATAGAATCCCTAGGATTTATGATTTTATTATATATCCTTATTAGTATTAGTTCTTTCATATTTCAGTTTGATATATATATGTAGCTTATATAAAGGTTGTAAATATAATATAGAGTGAATTCAAGATTTTTTTTTTCATTATCTAACATAGTATCAGACACAAGGTTCTGACTTTTCTAATTTCATTCTCTCTAATTCTCGTCGGCGCATGAGGGAACACGACTATCATAATTACGTGACTTTCAAACGCTCCCTTACCTACAGCCACCTTGCCCATTGTCATCGCCACATCATTATTCAAAGCCGTTGAATATGCTCGATGTTAGGCTGTTCCAGTTCAGGGGGTTTTCACTAACAACACGCTCATGGGAACCGAGCATGTACCTGCGAGCAAATTCATTGCCATGCATATGCCAGTTATCGTCGATATCGAAGCCATTGGTCACAGCCTTCAAAACCTCGCCTCATCAAAAAGTATATTGAATATTTTATTTTCCAATTATCTCCATTGCTTTTTTTCCTTTTTTGGCTAATTTCTTGCATAGGCATTTGGTAGCATGATGTTCGTCCTTGTTTACTGCTCTTGGGATTTCACTCTTTATCAGGATTTAGCAATTTGTCGAGATTTCACTCCTATTCGGGCTTCGAATCTCTCTCAGACTTCGATAATCTGTCGGGATTTCATTCCCTCTCAGGCTTCGGCTTTCTATCTGGATTCCTCTCCCTCTCGGGCTTCGGCTCCCTCTTGGGCTTCGGCTCTCCCTTCAGGTTTCGTAGGTTAAAGCTCATCATTTATCTCAAGGTTTCCAGCCTTCAAGTTTCAAGACTCCGATCTCCGATTTCAATATGTGATCTCAAGTTTGTTCTTTCGTATGAGCTTGAGTTTGAGCGGGGTATTAAGTAAATATTATTATGGAACCAATATTAAGGAAATCTTATTATCAACCTAATATTAAGGAAAAATTCTCTCTTTATTACGTAAGATATAATTTCTAGAATCCCTAGGATTTGTGATTTTATTATATATCCTTATTAGGATTAGTTCTTTCATTTTTTCAGTTTGATATGTAGTTTATATAAAGGTTTCTACCACTATAAATATAATATAAAATGAATTCAATATTTTCTTTCATTATCTAACAGTTACATAAATTCAATATTCAGTCACAATAACTGTCACATATTATACTCAATCGCTATGACAATCACATATACTCAATACTCAGTCACAATGACAATATCACATATAGTCATACTCATACACAATGAGTTCAGCCATATTTTAATGAGCACGGTAACACGTTGTAAGGATAATCGTATTTTTTATAAGATCATCTGTATTTTTTGTGAGTACATTCACACTCAGGTTGTGTATTGTGTTATATAGCAACTTTAGCTATAATTTTGACCTTATATATAGAAGTCCAAATTTGATAGAGGTTCCTTCATGAAAGTTGTAGATATGAATATAAATTTTATGTATAATTTTATAAATTATGATTTAGAGTTGGAAGAAAGGGATATGAATATTTGAAAATGAATAATTTGAAATCATTAATCTCTAATCTCTTATTATAAATGTAATGATTATTTTTTATTCATCGCATTATTTGTTTTAAAGTATATAATTTTTAAGTCAATAATATGTAATTTTTTTTATTATGTCATTTTACAATGTGGAGGACTGAATCTATATTTTTTTTATGTGCTAGGACTAAATACAAACGAGGCTATTGGTTTTGGGTTAAACAATAATTCCTCCCTAAATTAAATATATAATTAATGCTTATCACTTAACCATACATTCTCATGAGAAAGAAAATTTTTAGAATGCATGTGACTCATGTAACAATTTAATATGATTTTACACACATGCTAATATATTAAAAAATATATTAAATAAATAACAATAAAACTATTCATGTTTTTTTTTATTTATTAATTGGTGATATTATGTCACTCATGTCTCTATTGTGCTAAAATGAAGCTTAACATTCAAGTTCGCATATCCGCCCCTAATACTTAGTATTAAAATAAATAGTATTTATTTTAATATGAGCCATAAGTTATAAGACTCCATTTGATTTACTTAATTAAAGTCTTGAGTCTTCACATCCAATTTGCTTCGATATTTTGTTATAATACTCACGAATCGTATCGAAACCGCTGGGTTGCATCATCAAAATCAATTATCGAGAATATGTCGTTTAATTATTCAAATAATTAAGTTTCTCTTATTAATATAACTTAAATTACTATTAATAAATACGAGATGAACTTTTCTAATATAATCCAACAAGTTATATACACTCAAAACATGAGATGGGGATAAAAGAAGTGATCACCAATGTATTTTAACTTTCTAGTTTAGAAGATATTGAAATCCAGCCATTCAATGTTCAAATTATAAAATTTGAAAAAAAAAACGTCTAAGTGCTTGACAAAGATAAATAAGGTACACTCATTGGATGGTTGTAATTGAATTTAATTCGCATAATGTAATTTAAAAACACATACTCGTGGCAGTGTGGGGGATGGTTTCATTCACCAAGCTGTAGAAAACAATTAGGAGATGAAAGTTGCCAATTTATTTATTTATTTATTTTTGTTTTTTAACTTTAAATTTCAAAATTAAATATCTCTCTAAATATAAAATTACACATTATTTATTTATAAATCATAAACTTTAAAACTAGTACCATTGTTAATATGTTTCAACGAATAAAAAAAAAATTAACCATTATATTTTAAGAAATAATGATTTATGACTAACCATTTTCAAACACACACACATAACTATAGACAGTTAACAATCATATATACCTGTAACTTTCAGCAAGAAATCGAATTTACGTTTAGAATGTCGAAATTAACTCCAAAATTGATGTGTCGCACATAATAAACAACCTGAAAATTAATGCCACAGTCACAAATTCACAATCATATTAATAAATAACATAGAGCTTAGTCACAGTCACAATGACAATCATATTAAGTTAATAACCTCAATTACAGACATAGTCACATTGACCTTCTGTCACAGTCACATTAAACTCAATCATAATCATATTTTTCCTAAATCACACTTCTACATAAGTCACATTTTAATTAAGTCGCGGATAACTCGATTATAGTCACATTAACCTCAATCGCAAACAAAGACACATCGACCTTAGCCACAGTCACATTAAGTTCGGTCAAAATCACATAATTAAATCACACTTTATATAAATCACATTTTAACTAAGTCAAATCGAGTTCAATCACATTCACATTAATCAAGTCATAGACACAATCACAGTTACCCCAATTACAATAACATTGAGCTTAGTCACAGTCATATTTTTCCTAAGTCACAATCTCATTTTTTCGAAGTCACATTGAACTCGATAACAATCTCATTTTACTCTTTTTCTTAAGATAGGGGATAGACAAAGCCCAAAATTAATTTTTATCCTCTTATCTCCCACAAGACTCAAAAAGTTAAGACCTAATAAGAAAAAAGTTGCGAGCATGTCTTTTTTAGAATCATTAATCATAAATTTGACTTTTTAATGTTTCTCCATAAAAAAAATCAAATAATAGAATAATTCTTTGGTAGACATAACGGATGTATAAATGACATAATATCATCAACTAATAAACATATTATATATATATATATAATATATATATATATATATATATATCTTTTTATTAAATATTATAATTTATTTGATAGTTTTTTAATATTTTAGATAAAATATTACTTCCTCTGTCCCTTTTTGATAGGCCGCTGGTCATTTTCCAACAAAATAAGGGAACATGATTAAAAAATTAATCTTTTCCTACTATACCCACATTAATACAACACACAATCCCACTTTAATTCAATTATTTATACTCGCAATCGTAATAATAAGGGTATATAAGTAAATTCTTCCTTTAACTCTCTGCAAATAAGAAAATAAGACTATAATTTGGGACTTCCAAAAATAGAAATATGGTCTACCAAAAAGGGATGGAGGGAGTATTATATTATTACATGGATATGATAACATGAATATGTATGGTTGTATTACACACAAATCATTATTGCTAAGTGCTAACCAAATCAATTCAATGTTGGAGTCTTGGAGACTTGGGACTTTCAATTCAAACCGATTTGCTTCATGTGCAGATATGGTGTTTGACTTTTCATTGTCTTTTCTTTCTGGGTCACTTCGTAATGTTTTCTTTTTTGCTTCACCATATCATCCTTTGACCATTTGATGCATACGAAGTCTTCTCTTCTCAATCATTTAAGCGCGTGTTTCAATCTTACAAGTAATTTAATTCAATCTATCATCGAATTAATAATGCAAAGTCAAACCACAGAGTTATTATGATCTCTCTCTCTCTCTCTCCTCTCTCTCTCTCTCTCTCTATATATATATCTTCATTACGTTAAGAATTTACATCCACACAAGTTTTGTTCCTCTACTTATTACGGATCAAATTAAGCTAGATAAGCTAATATACAGATTCTTAATATTCCTTTAAAAGATGAAGCGTCACATGAGGCCTAATAATAAGTTCATGAAGTTCTCGGCAGTCTTTCTCATAGGGATTGTCCTCATGTCATCTGTAGCCACCGCTCAACGTGGTGGCGGTGGTGGAGGTGGCGGTGGAGGTGGAGGCGGACGAGGTGGTGGGGGCGGTGGTGGAGGAGGCAGCCGAGGAGGAGGCGGTGGTGGAGGCAGTCGAGGAGGAGGGAGTGGAAACAGACCAAGTGGTGGAGGCACACCAGCTGGTAGAGGAGGCAAACCTCCAGTAGTCACCGGGGGCACGCCACCAACATTCCGTGGAGGGACGCCAGCTGGCGGCGGCAGAGTGCCGATTGGTGGAGGCACAGTAATTGGCGGAGGTGGAACAGGAAGAGGAAGCTCATCCGGTGTTGATAGAAGCAATATGGCACGGCTTAGCTTCACTGTTATAAGTTTATTATCTTATGTTGTTTCATTTCTTTTACTCCATGATGCTATGTAAATCTTTTGAAAGCTCATTTCTGACTTGCATATTCTTAATTTGTTGGATTATATATATTTTTTCAATTTGTCAATATTTACTCAATAAGAAAGTAAACATGTTATTTACCTTGATCTGACCAAAAGTTGTTCTATGTTTTTTTTGGGTTTCTTTCTTTTGTTTAGAAATTCTTAATTTTACATATAAGATTGTTTTTAAAAACTAAATTAAATGTTCTTCGTATATTTCTTTGATCTAAGATATCTTATCCGTTGTAAATTTTTTGTTCTTGTTCAATGTAAATAATATATAAGACTTTGATTTTTTTTTTTTTTTAATAATTATATATGATTGGATGACAATCTAAATTTTATCTAATCTATTTGAGCGGACCTCATCTCCACTCAAAAGATTTTACCAATTAATTAGCTATCATTAAGAAGCCATAATACATAATACGTGCATATAAGATATGAGAATAAGAGGTAGAGACATACCACTCATTATTTATTCAAGATTAAACGAATTAATGAAATTAACTACAATTTCAAAGACATCAATTGAAATAGATAAGAATCTCATCAAATATTCCAAGAATCTCTAATTGAACATAACATCAAAACTTCTTACTAATTAAGGCTTGGCCGAGTTCTTGAATAACAAGTACTCAATTAATATTGGACTGTTTTATGTAGATGCCCGCAGCAGCAACTGTCTCAACTTCTTGTGATAACCTGTAAATTAAAAAAAAAAAAAATAATAATAATACTTATCAGCATGACATATATAATGTATTATAAAATCTCAAGAGATGAACAAGCAAGTACTAATAAAAATGGTCGAATTAATTTGCTAAACCTCATCCGTATTGGCGAAACTAGACTCTATGTATATGTTATCATTGTTGTCTCTCTTCATTCAAAATTGCTGAATGCCCTGAATCCTCAAGTTTCCTGAAAGTCTTTTCTTCCGGAGAGTACGTACAATTGAAACAAGTTCTCCAACATTGTGTTGTTCTTGTCCAGTATCTTCAAAAGGACTTTGCCATTTTTCATAAAGCAAACAGGTACCATTGACATAACTTCCAAACCTGGAATGCTCATCAACTTAATCCATTTTTGCTTCTCGCCGCCGCCGTTTTCTTGTATCCACATGTCAATATTGTTAGAATGTATCCTAAAACTGGTTATGGTTTAAGCATTAAGGCATAATATTTATAATACAGTTTAATATTAATTAATAAAAGACATTTGTTATTTACACATTGTTACATTCATATTTTATGTGTATGTCCTGATACATTATGTCAGATGAATATCATTAATCCAAAAGACGTTTGCGATTATGAGAGTCAACAATATTTATATATGTCTTAAATTAAGTTATTGGTAAAATGTGATTGTTATACAGGACAACAATATATCATTTGACCAATATTATTGTGTGTGATATTTGATGTCAACAGAATGGATGATGAGTCTCATATTATAAAGACACAAACAATAGATACTTTCATTAGTAGAATGAAAAATTGAACATGAACATAGAAACGTAAGATCACATGGTAATATTATCTAATGTCAATAATCTTCGTAATAATACATTAATGTCGTCATATCCTTTGATCTGAAATCATATGATGACTTGTGCGATAGTAATATTGGTTCACTAGTATATCCTCATTTAACTATCCACGTCCTTTGAATAAATGATAGATGACATTGAGTGATTGACGTATGCTTTAAAATGAGATCCGATAACTTTGATAATAAAAAATATAGATGTTTCAAAAGTTGTAGATATAAGTCTTTGGCTAAAGCAGTCGATATCTTAAAGATATCAAATCCACAATATAGAGTTTAAAGATATGTGGTGTATAAGGATTTGACCTTACCATGATCTCATACTCAATACACTACAGGAAATTACAATTTTAGCGACGGAATTAAAACGGATAATGAAATTAGGGACGAAATTTAGCAACAAATTAAAAAAAAATTCATCTCTAAATTATAAACGGAATTAAAATTTCGTCGCTAATTAGAAACATATTGTTATTATGTCGCTAATTTAATTTAGAAACAGAATTTTTCCGTCGCTAATCCATCTTTAATTAGAAACATAATTAATATTCCGTCGCTAAATAGAAACAGAATCTTTATTCCGCCGCTAAGTTTAAATTTTCATTTTCATTTTAATATTAATTTCTAATTTCCAAAACTATTGGTAATTAGAAACATAATTTTTCCGTCTCTAATTAGAAACGGAATTAAAATTCCGTCGCTAATTAGAAATGGATTATTATTCCGTCGCTCATTAGTCTTTAATTAGAAACGGAAATAAAATTTCGTCGCTAATTAGAAACGTAATGAAATTTCCGTCGCTAATTTTATACATTAATTATCAATTTTGTTTTTATTTTTATCTTCATATTGAATTTACAGAATGGGAACATGAATTAAAGAGAAAATTTGTTTTGAGGTTATTTTATTGGAATTTTAAAGTGAATGTTGGATAAATTATGGATTGTATGAGGCTTTGAGATGTATACGTATTGCTGAAGAAGTGATTATATCTGGAAATAAACTGCAGGCATTGAAATTTATTAAAATTGTGCATCGGCTGAATGATAATTTGCATGTTGATGAGCTTCTGGCTGCTTGTGAGAAGCTTGGTTCGGGTGATTCCAGGCTTCTCAGTTGTCCTGGGAATCTGATAATTAAAAATTCTGATGCAAAGAATTGTCTGTCTCAGAATTAGGCTGGTAACCAAGCAAGAATATCAGCAAAAATGGCAACATCTAAATCCTTCTGTTGGCTTCTGATCCCTCTAGTTCTATAAACACGAGTTGTCTGACTTTGAAACATATCTGGTTGATCAAAAAATGACCTGAATATCTCATCAGGATCAAAATCGTTGTCATTAAAGTCATGTTGAGCTCTCCTCCATCTTGGCTTAACATTATGCCTTTGGTTATACTCAAATCCATTTTTATTTTTATTTTAATTTCTAATTTCTAATTTCCTAAATTATTGGTAATTAGAAACGGAAATTGTCCGTTGCTAATTAGAAACAGAATTAAAATTTCGTCGCTAATTAGAAATAGAATTAAAATTCCGTAGCTAATTTTAAAATTTTCAATCTTTCCAAAATTATTGGTAATTAGAAACAGAATTTTTCTGTTGCTAATTAGAAACGGAATTAAAATTTTGTCGCTAATTAGAAACGAAATTAAAATTCTGTAGCTAATTTTAAAATTTTCAATCCCCCAAAATTATTGGTAATTAGAAATGGAAATAGTCTATTGCTAATTAGAAACGGAATTAAAATTCCGTAGCTAATTTTAAAATTTTCAACCTTTCCAAAATTATTGGTAATTAGAAACGGAATTAAAATTCCGTAGATAATTTTAAAATTTTCAATCCCCCAAAATTATTGGTAATTAGAAACGGAATTTTTTTGTCGCTAAATAGAAACGGAATTAAAATTATGTTGCTAATTAGAAACGGATTTAAAATTCCGTAGCTAATTTTAAAATTTTCAATCTTTCCAAAATTATTGGTAATTAGAAACGGAATTTGTCTGTTGCTAATTAGAAACGGAATTAAAATTCCGTCGCTAATTAGAAACGAAATTAAAATGCCGTAGATAATTTTAAAATTTTCAATCCCCCAAAATTATTGGTAATTAGAAACGGAATTTGTCTGTTGCTAATTAGAAACGGAATTAAAATTCCGTCGCTAATTAGAAACAGTCTTTTCCGTCGCTAAAATTCAGGCGATCTGACCGGCTGCGCCGGCTTCGTCTCGGCGAGGGCATTCTTCTGGAGTGGTCACGCGCCGGAAAAGGTGGCCGGAAGACTTCGAACGACCCTTTCTCTTTCCTGCCCAACTTTCTCTCTCTTCTGATTTTGTGTTTTCTCTCTCTACGTGTCTGCTTCTCTGTCTAACTGTTCAATGATTTTCTGGAAATTTTCTATTCCCTATTCCTCTACTGATCAGTCACTCTACTCTCTTGTTTTGGTTTTTCAATGATAAACACACATCAAATAAGCTTCTTCTTTTTTGTGTTTTGAATCTATTGATTGATATATATATATATATATATATATATATATATATAGCCAAGGTTGGTTTCTTTAAGTTTGTTAGGGGAATCAAGAGAATAGGGGGAAAGATAAGATAATAGGATAAGTTTTATTTCAAAAAAAAATAACTGCACTTGAGATAGGGTTTCACACACTCTCTCTCTATATATATATATATCTTCATTACATTAAGAATTTACATCCACACAAGTTTTGTTCCTCTACTTATTACGGATCAAATTAAGCTAGAAAAGCTAATATACAGATTCTTAATATTCCTTTAAAAAATGAAGCGTCACATGAGGCCTAATAATGAGTTCATGAAGTTCTTGGCAGTCTTTCTCATAGGGATTGTCCTCATGTCATCTGTAGCCACCGCTCAACGTGGTGGCGGTGGTGGAGGTGGAGGTGGAGGTGGAGGTGGACGAGGTGGTGGGGGCGGTGGTTTCGGAGGCAGCCGAGGAGGAGGCGGTGGTGGAGGCAGTCGAGGGGGAGGGAGCGGAAACATACCAACATTCCGTGGAGGGACGCCAGCTGGCGGCGGCAGAGTGCCGATTGGTGGAGGCACAGTAATTGGCGGAGGTGGAACAGGAGGAGGAAGATCATCCGGTGTTGATAGAAGCAATATGGCACGGCTTAGCTTCATTGTTATAAGTTTATTATCTTATATATGTTGTTGCATCTCTTTTACTCCATGATGCTATATAAATCTTTTGAAAGCTCATTTCTGACTTGCATATTCTTAATTTGTTGGATTATATTTTTATTTTCAATTTGTCAATATTTACTCATCAATAAGAAAGTAAACATGTTATTTACCTTGATCTGACCAAAAGTTGTTCAATGTTTTTTTTTTTTGGTTTCTTTCTTTTGTTTAGAAATTCTTAATTTTACATATAAGATTGTTTTTAAAAACTAAATTAAATGTTCTTCATATATTTCTTTGACCTAAGATATCTTAGTAAATTTTTTGTTCTTGTTCGTTAAATCATGTGAATACTATATACGTCTTTGAATTTTTTTTTTTTTAAAATAATTATGATTGGATGACAATCCAAATTTTATTTAATCTATTTAAGCGGACCTCATCTCCACTCAAAAGATTTTACCAATTAATTAGCTATGATTAAGAAGCCATAATACATATATAATACATGCATATAGGACATGGTATGGGAAGATCAAGCTGCACTGCTTTGATATCATCAGAAGATTCCAAGTCAACAGATTGAATGGAACAGGAAGATGACACAATGAGCTTTTGGTTATCATAGTTTAGTTCAGTTTTTGAAAGAGTTGCATGCCTTGCTAACACACTTGATTCTCACAAGTGGTTTTGCAGAGAGTCTTATCATAATAGTACATGTTTGGTATGATTTTTGTTAGAGGTAAAATAATTTTTTTAATATCAAAATTTATTTATAAAATTTTTGTCGGTGTTTAATTGTATTTTAAGTAAAACTTTTGAGGATTAAAAAAATTATTTTGCTCTCATAATTTGGATTTTTGGGAGTAAAACTTGAAAAACTTTTTTAAATAATTAAATTATTTATAATATCATTATTTAATTTAACAACAGTATTTAATTTCTTTCATAACATAATTTTAACAAATTTATTCAATAAAATAATTTTATAATTTTTAATAAAAATTAAAAATTTTATTTAGAGAAATTTTATTTAAAAAACTATACCAAACGTACCCTACCGAAGGAGATGGTATATCATGTGCCGGATGTATATCTCATCTCTCTCACAGCGTATGGGACCCAACTGTTATGAGAGAGATAACATATACACCCGGCACATAATATGGGATCCAACTACTGTGAGAGATATGACGTATACACCCGACATATAATATAATTTTTCCTACCGAAGATCAGATCATCAGGGATTTGTTGCTTTCTTCGTTTCAGCTTGCTCTCCATATTCGCTCGTTTGACAGTTTGTTCGTTAGGGTTTTCTTGAAAAAAATATATGGATTCGTTATGGGAATCGATAATCTGATGTGGACAATTATCTCATCCCAAGTATTTCATCTATGGCTTTAGGGCCTTCGCCCATTCTCATATTAAGATAAAAAAAATTAATAATAATAATAATGTATTTAAGGTGGCAAGATTATCCAGGATCAGTTGATTGTGAGACTTCCTGACTTGCACGGATCCAGATATAAATCCATTTGGATATCCAGAAAACCTGGATCCAGAATTTTTAAGAATATATGTATGAATAAAAGATAAATATTTCGGATCTAGACATCCAGAATGGTTTTACCCGCATTCGGAACCAAATTTAATTTTAAAAATCCAGATCTGGATTCTGATGTAGTTGAGTAAGGAAATCAAATAGAATTATCGTTTTAAACTAGTGGATCCATTTAAAGTAAGGCAGCTTGAATCCTTTGGATATGGATGCACACGCAAGTGCAACATAGCCAACAACATAATCGAATTTTATTAACTGCAAATGAAAAATAAAATTACTGTAAATTGTTCTAGACAGAAGCTTTATGGAAGGATACGCCATCAATATGAGAACTTGTATTCGTGAATTCAGAGTGTCTTATCACACAAGCATTGAACAAATAAGAAGATTAACCTGTCCAGATTACTGCACAAAAGTATCAATTCACGGCTGCAAATCAGATGTAATCCAGAATTGCAGGATAAAAACGAGAGAGATTTTGATGCAGCAAGAAAATTACCATGGCAAGAGAGAATATGGGTATTAAACAAGGAAGCGTTCTGATAGAAGTGCAGCACCTACGACACCAACCAGGCAAAACAAGGAAACAAAATCTGCCACCCCAACAGATGAGTTTGATAAGGAGTAAATTTTATGAGTGCTGCTGTCCCCCCTAAAACCTCTAACAATCATTGCCTGTAAGAACAATATACCGAGTCAAAAATTAAAATCTTTCAGCTAATTCTGACAAATACCAATGATACACTATGGGCCATGTGCTGTGCAGGTGAGGCTTCCGAGGATGTTAGACCCCAGGAAACTTAGTTACACGAAGATTTATCTCTAGATTTGTGAACAACCTCAACTACTGTGTTCTTGTATGTAAACATTTATTAGGGAACAAACTTGTTCAGAAGAAATTTTTAAGGAAACAAATGTTTGAACAGTAACCTCGACTTTTTCCTTGCAAAATGTCTAAAACAACAATTCCTTCCATACACCCACCAACCCACTTACTCAATGAATTCTATCTGATGGCAGTATTTTCAATTAGTCAATTAATCCCAAAGGCTGTATGATATGAAATTGTGCATTGCCAATACATAAAGCAGTGTAAAGAGAGCGATTAACCTATTGAGGGCTGGTAAATAAGTTGCATATTCATGGAAACTACAAGAGTTCAAATCGAGACACATCATAATAATTTTATTGAAGGAAAAGGCAGAACATATCTAACTGGGATATAAACCTGAGATATTTGCTCAGCGTGGCTAAAAATATTTTTGAAGATCCGGCGAATGTAGGAAGCAAAAACTGCATATCCAAGAGAAATTTGAAAAGTGTGTTAGGATTTTAGTGAAAACAATTATAGAACCAAAAGTAGATGTGTCCCATTGCTGATATACCATACTACTGTTAGATACAAACCAATCTCAATCTGAAACAGCGGTAAGGAAAATTATTCATTCACAGATATGTGTCCCACACTACTGATATACCATACCACAGTCATATAATGATTATATGTTCACATATACGCAGGAAAACATGAAAGATGGAAGGCTGCTACTGCTGCAATAGATGCAGGACCATATTCTAATAAACATTAATGGAGATCTCAGAAATAATTAGACAAAGACTCTGGAAAGAGTTTGAAATAAATATGAGCTGCAGCTCAGTAGGTATCAACAATCCAGTGATGCCCATATCATCTTTGGACTTTGGCTAAAGGTTGGAGTTTAAAAACAGCCAAGGTCTAGTGGCTTTCGGATTTCAGAACTGTTGAAAAGATCCTACACTATGATGTATTTTATCATGAAGATAAGATAGAGGAGAGAGTAACCGGACAACCTCAATATTCAGAGTTATTCTACAGTAAAATAAAGTTATGAACAGCTTGAAACTTCAGAGTACTAAAACCAATATTACAAGTTTTGTGACCAAGACATCTTTTTCATGACAAAAAAGGATGGAAAACGCAATTGAAATAGTGCCATGCATGATGCATCCAAAGAAAATTCAAAGTTTTCTTTAATTGCTAACGCTGAATAAAAGCATAAATAAAAATTAAACAAAACAAAATCAAAAGATCAGCAATAGAACTTACCATCAACTGTCTCCAGCATTGTCAATTGTCTCCAATTTATCCTACGAGATACTATCCCCAATGCAACATTACGTACCTACCAACTCAAATAGTGAGAATTCTATTTTATAAAATAATAAAAATTAAACAGATTTGAAGGACATCATATAAAAACTTTTATAACATTTGTATAAGAGAAGTAACAACTATTTCCCTTTTACCTCATCAAACACTAGGCTGATGAATCTCAATGAAAGCATAAGGGTAAGCACGATTTCAGCCACCGGAACACCAATATATGTCAAAGGAAGCATAAACCACCGAAAAGCAAATGCAAGTTGTTCAGGAGTAGTAGTTGCCAGGCAGAGGCTTGAGCTTTGGAAGATCTTTCACAAAAATAGAGACCTAAATCTTAGAACAATCAAGAGTTCATTTGTTTTGAGAAAACCAAGTCTAGTATGCCCCATGTTTATGAATGTTCTGGACATTCAATATATCATTTCACAAATTAAAATAATCCTTTCCTTTTTTGATTTGTCTCGCAACAACCCCAATGAAGATGTGTGTGATTGCAGGGCACTTTATTGCTTCAAATGCTTCATGAAGAAGGATTGCAGAAGCCACCCCACCTCAAACCAGGAAAAAAAATTAAAAGAGAGAAAAAAAGTGCTCACCATGAAGGTTAAGCAGGCAGCTGTGCTTGCAACTGACAAGCCTTTCCTCGTAAACTGTAATGGTCCTAGCTTCATAATTAAATATGAATAACCTCCCAAAGAAACAGGAAGATTAGGCAAACCCGTGATTGCAGAGGGAGGGGTTCTTGACTGGACAAGAGAAGGTACACCATCCGAACCTAGCCCCAGCATTATAAATAGAACTCCAGAAAGCAACGAGACTCTTCCCAATTGATCCTACAAGTATTATTCAAAATTTCACAACATAATAATGAGAATATTTTATTAAAAAAATTACATGCATTTACTGTACAAATAGAGGTAATAGGGTAAAAGCATAGTTTAAAAACTCCATCTGAGGCGCGCCTCGAGGCGCCGCCTCGCAGCTATGGCATGTCAAGGCTGTCGCCTCAAACCGAGTTTTCAATAGGACCGCCTCATGACGCCTCGAGTCGAGGCGGCTTGAGGCGGTTTGAGGCGGACGCCTCAACCCAAAAGCCGTGAAGTCATTATTTTTAAAAGAAAAATAAAAATAAATATAAGGAAACTGAAAGTAGGGACAAAGAGTCTCAACTTGAGCTTCTTTATAGACTAAAAAGATACAGAAAATAAAATTTTCAATTTTATTTTCCTGGCAGTATTGTTAACCATATTAACAGAGTAGCTCGACCTCAATGCTTAGCCGAAAATGGCAAAATAATTATCACTAAAAGTAATCATTCACTATTATATATATTTATTAATTATAATTTATTATTAATAAATTTATTTATGATAGAAATTATATATGATGATGACCTTTTGAAGGATGACACTTCATACCCACATTTTATGTTATTAAACACAAATAATAGCCTATTCAGAGATTAGCGGTCATTTTATTTCATGAACTTATTTTATTATATTTCATTTTGTTTAATTTTGATAGATTCTTTTATGTATTAGTTGTAGATTATTTATTGCTTTTAGTTTTTTTCGTGTTCGGATTGAGGCTGTCGCCTCGACCGCCTCGAGGCTGTCCGCCTCGCCTCACGCGAGGGACCGCCTCACACCGCACACCGAGTTTTCGAACCTTGGGTAAAAGTAAATCAGCCTGATTAGAACCAACTAAATCAATTCATGCAATCGTAAGTACTATGAATAACATGTCTCTTCTTGTTTCAGTCTAAAAAACAAATAAATGCAACAAAGAGAACAATACATGCATACATATGATTGACGAGATCACCATTGAAAAATATAGTTGTGCTGAATTAACTAAAACTAAAGAACCATAAGGAAGGGAAAACTAATAAAATCAATCAGCAGGGGATGGAGTCAGCAAGAAACGTGGCATTACGGTCTTAAGAAATAATAATTTTCTTTACATTCTGATGAGCTTAACCCAGCCCAGCAGTCCACCGATCTCAACATCTTATTCATATCAATCCATTCATCAATGTTGTACCACTTTTCCAAAGCAAGCCAATTTTCTTAAAACTCATTGAAACATCTGGCAAGCATCTGAAGAATTCACACCCAGAGTTACAATCACACTTGCGATGCCAGATCCTCATATCAATGAATTAATCACCTATGCACCATTCATAAGCAAGGATGCAGTAATTTAACAGCCTTTTATGGAAAGATACTGCCATATGGTAACAGGTTAGTTTAACCCAATCCATTAAGCAACAGTGTAATACATGTCAGAAATTTGTAAATGGAGACCTGTAAATATGTCCAAAAAAGTACTATACTTACCATCCATACATGTTTCGGAAGGATCCATATTGACAGAACAGCAGTATATACTACCAACCCAAATCGCATCAATATATGTGACCGAGCTGGTAGCACAACTAGAGCCAAGAGCCATACCTGAATAATCAAGACAATTGGGCATCCAAATTAGAAACTGAAAAGGTCCTATAACCAAATACCTAAATTTCTCAATTTGATCAATAAACAAAATCAACCAAATTTAAAATTATGCATAATTCGAACTTTAGAGTGAAACATTCTGTAGTAAAAGTC
>SKCR01047452.1:0-41044 GCA_019454045.1 Zanthoxylum bungeanum
GATTGAAACTCAAGTGATGTATGATCCGACGATCAGATGAATATCGAGTATATATCTGGATCGTTGATGAGACCATTAATTCTTTAGCCTGTGCTGACGCCTAGCTCACCTGCTAACAGAATTATATCTAATATAATTTGATTTGTATCGACCCAATGGCTTCTATGCGCCTCAGCTGCAGTATAACCCGTATTTGTTGTTTATACTGCAAAATATCTTGCTTGGAAGATTTCCAGCTCACTGTACCGTTATTCAAACTTTGTAGTACCGATTGCGACTTATAGTCATTTTATCGGTTTAGGAACTTGCTACAGTGATCCCAGTCTCTTCATGTTCTCCATCTCCATAGTATAAGACAGCATCCTTAGTTTTCTAAGATACTAAGTATGTTCTTAACTTCAATCCAGTGATTATCACTCGGATTGGCCTGTTTGTGAATCCATATGCTCAAAGCGTATGAGACACCAGGTCGCGTACATTTTTCAATGTACGATTTCTCGGAGAGTTTTCATGAAAGCCAAGCTTTAACCGATTGTATTATGGGAATATCATTTCAAAGAAATGACATATTATCATTATTTATAGGACAACCACTGTCAGTGCGCTCCCACTAACCTCCTTATGTACACAAGAATCATTTCGTTTTGAATTAAATCATAAACCATTATGATTACATCGAAACGACAATTCTAAGAACCTATGTTTGCTTCAATCCAAACATGGATCGAACAACCTGCAAACCTTGTTTGCTAGTTTTGATACGACAAAACCGACAGGATGTTGTAAACGTCCTTCGAAAGGTTTCCTTTTCAGGAAAGCTATTTTCATGTTAAGCTGACATATTTCATAAATGAAACATGAAGCGTTAGCAAGCATTATCCAAATGGATTTACCGTGGCAACAGGTAAAAGGTTGAATCGTAATCAACACAATGTTGATAACGATAGCTTTTCGCTAAAAGCCTAGCTTTATACGTTGGTATGTTGCCATCCATGTATGTCTTCCTTGAAGACTTATATAGTACCAATAGGCACAATGCCTTGTGGTACATCAACTAGTTTCCAAACATAGTTGGTTTACATGGATCCATTTCGGATGTTAATGGCACTTTGCCATAATAGGGAGTCGATACCTCGTATCACTTCCTCATACGTAGTCAGTTGGTATTCCTCAAAAGATTGACATCTTTATGAGGTAAGATCAGAAACCCATACCCCAGGTTGTTTTCTGACTCTCTCCGACATACGCGGTTCTTGTGTATTCGAAGATTAATGGTATAGTTTCATCCTTAATGAACTATTTGTGTTCCATTAGGAATCAGTGCTTTGAATAGTATCACTTCGATTTCATCGAGTTTTACTATCCTCCCACTTACCACTGCATATCGGTATTCCTCTTAGGAAATCCGTATGGTGAGCAACAATCTAATTGTTCTCTTGTGAGTTGTATAAGTACAATACTTATGGTATCCCTAGGATAACCTACAATAGGCACTTATCCAATTTGGGTTATAGTTTGGTATCATCCAAACGTATGCCTAGCATTCCTAAATTTTCAGGAATGAGAAACCCAGTTTCTTTCCTGTTCATATATAATATGAAATCTGTCTAACAGATTTTAATGGAACCTTATTCAAAATAAGTTCTGCACTATTAATGCTTATCCGTTGAAGGAAATGGTAGCTCAGAGCAACTCATGATTAACCTTATCATGTCCAACAAAATTCGGTTAATCGGTTCGGACACACCGTCAAGTTGATGTGTTCACGGGAGGAGTCCTATTGAAAGAAAACTATAATTTTCAAGTATATGAAACTTATTGCTTAAGTATTTTCCATTACGGTTTACTGTGACGGTTTAATACTTTAACCGATCTGTTTGTCTATTTCGTGTCGAAACTTTAAAAGTTTCTGATTTGTGTTTCAACAAGAATACATAACCATAACGCGATGCCACATCCGTAAAGGTCACGAAATATTCATATCCACCTCTAGCCTAGCTAGACATGGGCCCACTTACTTCACTATGAACTAGGGCTAACAGATCAGTGGCATTTACACTTTTACCAAGTAAATAGTGTAATAGGCACATTGCCCAATAAACTAGATTCGTAGACTTTATTTGAATGGAATCAAATCAGTCCTAGTACCCACTCTTCGAAAGTGTGGATAAACGAGTCTTGTTTGATTGTGTTCCAGACAACAATGCCACAATTAGTTTCTTCTGATAAAATCAGTTTGAGCTATTTGTTTGCCATGTTATACGTTTGAGATTTATTTATATTCAAATATAAATTATGTTATTCACATCTAATGTGTTTATCTCAATATCATCTTTATATAATGAAACACTTTAGTGTTCTAGAATATAAAGGTTCACCCGCAGCGGGTTAAACACTGATATAGAGATGATGTTTCTAGTCAAACTAGTCACATTATAACAGTTTCCTAATTTAAGTACACACCCGAGGTTGTTCCTAAACTTAGGTATCTACGGTTGAAACAACGACTTTCGTCCCGTTTCCAATTCGCAGATTAATCTCAACTGAAGTCAGTATCCTGCTCATAGCAGATTCTGAACAGCAGTAAATGTATTTATGTACCACCCTAAGTATTTAAAATCTAATTTTAATACTAGTAGTGAACATAATGTTGACAAACATATTTGAAGTCGGAGCCAAGCGCGTCTTCAGTTCCTTCTTGTCTGCTTTGTCCAAACGCCTGTCACGCTTCCGCGATCCCGTTTGCCACATTTAGGCAGACATTTTGGGATATGTCCTTTATCTTCCTAGAAGATTATAATGATTTTGCCTTTGCCCATTTTCAATATTCCAGAAGCCTTTGGCCAAGCCTCGGGTTTCTAGAATATCAAAGTAAGGTGCGCCTTGCGCTACTTGCCTAATTGCAACTTTGACTTTGTTTCCTTGAGAATAGTAATTAACTCTCCAAGAGTTATTTATTGCAATTGTGTACTTCTAAGATTCTAAGGATAGATTATTTGAAGATCCTTCAATTTCATTATCATACTTTAATGATCTAACCCTTAGTTCTGACAAAGAAATTAAGGAGTCTACTGCGGTAAGTATAATGGATTAAGCACTAAAGTTATCATCACATTAATCTTCCAAAGATTATGCTCTACTATTTGCTTAACTCCGGGCCTTAGGCCTAATATGTTATTTTATCAATAAAGTAACTTATTAGTTTCCAGGACCATCCTGAAATTTAATTCCAATTTGAAAAGTAAACCATTTAAATACATTTTCCTTGGATTATATTTTAAATGTCAATCTTTCAATTGTATCTTGATTTTAATTGTCCACTATTTAATCAACGATTTCGGTACTATTTATTAAATGATTACTATAGTCCAACTATTTAATCAACTATAATTAATTAAATCAAATATATTGAATACTATAATCCAACTATATAACCAACTATAAATGAATTATTTGAATATAGTCCAACTATTAATTAAAACAACAATTTAAATATTAGTCCAACTACATTAATTGATTTGACAAATGCTATTTGATTTGAGCGCGTAGGACAAGTAATTAAACGAATATTGCAAATTCAATTCTTGCCTCTCACTATTTTTCGGCGAGCCTCTAACCTCTGTCGAGTACTCGGGAAACCGTGTTTCCTAGTGGGCTAGGATCCCGTTAAATATCACATAATATTGACTTTGGCCAACAATTGTATGATAATTAACTAGGTAGATCTCTAAGATCAATTGGATCCAATCCAATTCCTAGATCCAGTAGGGGGACATCCAAGTCCGAAACATATATCTTATATATGCAATACATCCAATGTATTGCCTAACCTTTTTCCTCTGAATCAACTAAGCCTTGGCTTTGGCACAACAAACTTAGTGATCCCAGTCAAATGCGACCCATTGACCATGGAAAGCTTCGTAATCAATGTCGATGGACAAGAAATGGTCTTGACTTTGGCCAACAAACCACAACTTAGACAAGACACCAATATAGAACAAAGCCTTCGTGATTCAAATACATCCTCGATGGACAAAGGCCTTGACTTTGGCCAACAAGCCAATGCCAGTCTCGGATCTTGAGTGAGAATCACTCAATGGAAGGAAAAACGCTTAATATTTTGCGAGGGTTTTTCGCGTGCAAATTGGCAACCAATTTATTATCTTTGTTAAGGTCTCATCATCATACACCTTAAACATGCATTTTAAACACATAATAAGCGCATATGAATAAATAATAATGATATGCAGATGGATACTTTACACATTGATCCTAGATCAAATCTCCCATTTTCTTTCTCTCCCGCTAGCACAAGTATTACTTCTACCCGTTACACTACACTTCAAAAGAAACCTCATTTACATTGACGGAATAGGTGAGAAGAGAATACAAAGAATAAGGAGGGATAAGGCTGGACACGCAGGTCCAATTAATAAATCAAATTTATTACAACAATTTCTAAAATTGTCCCACCCATCTAATATCCATCCGATATACATTATTCATGCATCGCAACCATGTATTCCACAAGCATGTTATCAATTAATCTAATAAAATTAATTAATCTGATAATTAGTGACCATCCAATGTTCAAACAACGATTTGATTTTGCTCGAGTCAAACTCATTTTGCGAATAAGAACTCAAATACGAATTCTCGAATTAAATTAAACTACATAATTAAATCCAATTCAATATGCATTTAATTCTAATTCGCTATTTAATTCCAAATTAAATACTACACTTTATTAATGAACCTATACGACTTAAATTCCAAATTTAATCGTTACGGGTCTCAAAGCCCGATTAACGTCCAACGTCAATTTAATTAAAGTCTAATGGGCTTTTAATTAATTTCTTAAGGCGTGGACTTTTGGTCAACTCGGGTCAAACCCAATAACCAAAGTCCAATCCGGGAGTTACCCCCATAAGCCCAAAATCAATTTAGGCCCATTAGGCCCAATTAAACTTTAAAGGTCCATTAGTCGCATTTGGGCTTTATGGAGCGGTTTTGGGCCTAATTGGATCCAACCAATTTTGCCTAAACCCAACTTAGTACAACCAAGCCCAATAAGCCCAATAACAACATTAAAAGCCCAATTTCCAAAATTAGGCCAATTTAATTAAATCATAAAAGTCCAATTTTACAATCTAACTAATTCTAAAATGTATTGCATAATTAATCACCCAAATTAACATTTCTAAAAATTCAATTTACACAATTAATCTTGCTCATTTACATTAAATCTTTTTCAACACAATTTAACAAAAATCAAACCCAATTACATGCATATAACTCTCGGCTTTGGAGGGGATTTTGTGTCCGATTCGGTTTCAATCCAAGTAATTCCACAATCGACATTAAATCAACATCCTCAATCGTTTCCAACTCATCCAATGAATCAAAAAACAAAAATCACCAAGAATTTAGGGCATAATGACATTCGGCCAACACAAATTTTGGGCAAATTTGTTCCAAACAATGTTTCTTCAAATTGATCCAATCAATCATCAATTAAAAACATTTAAACATATCCATTCATCATCTAATTTCATAAATCATGCTCAAACCATTTTTACCCCAATTTTAAGCCCTAAAATTTTCATGCTTTAAGCTTGCTCTTGATACCATTGTTGGAGTTTGCTAAGGTCCTAAGGATCAATAAACAAGCATGAAACAAGTGCGAATACAACGAGGGAGTCGCGAAATACTCATATCGATCGGTTGAGCGACGCTAGAGGCAACAAAAATCCATTTTCTATCCTCCAAAGTGCTCGGCAGTGAGCTGCTGTCCATCCTCCATTTTCGGCCATTGTTGCTCAAGAATCCAAGCTCCAAGCTTCGTCAAATGATTCACGGCTCATGGGTGGACTTCCCTATCACCTTCGCATGTCTCTCGGAGTGCTAGCTCTTGTGATTTTTGCCACAAAAATCACTACACTTGCTTCCTATCTACTCGGTTTTTGACAGATACAAGTGAAGAAAAATGCCTCTAAGGCCGAGAGAGAGAGATGAAGAAATGGCTCCAAATTCGTGAGCCTAGGAGAGAGAGAGATGGATAGGTGTTGTAATGTTTTAAGTGTATCTAATACACTTCCTTTTGATTTCAAAAATCAAAATAAAACATATACAAATGATTAAAATAACAATAAATGTCACTCAAGCTTTCAAGAGCTTTCAACACACTCCCATCAGTCACATCTTTCAATCAAGTTGTCAAGTCACATAGCTCAAAGTGACAAGTGATTTGACGCTTGATGCGAGTAATGATTGGATGCTTGATTTGACTTGCATGCCGCACTCGAATTCGAAATGTGAATACGCTCGCAAACAATCCCAGGCTCGGGTTCGCTAATTCCAAATCAACGAATTTTCCATTGTGACGCAATTAAATCTAATTTAATTAATAATCATGCCTAGCATAATTACTATTCATATCGCTAACGAATTAATTCTAAATTAACTCGTTCGCCGGAATTAAAATATAATTTCAATTCCGCGTCGAAATCTAATTTCGTTTAATATATCGAATATATTAATTATCGATTAATTCTAAATTAATCGTTATCTCTCTTTAAATGATATTTTATCCCAGATAAAATATCTCCGCAATTAATCCCAGATTAATTTTTTCTCTCTCATCTAATTAATCCCAGATTAATTAAAAGTGCGAGTCATACGTCATCGGTGAATCTTTGGGAAGCGACCCATGAGATCCCCGGATATGTTGGTAGTAAATTTGGTCGTCGGACTATCCGAACACGTAAGTACCTCGTACTACATTTGTACCGATTTACAAGACAAGGTTGGCTTCTAGCAATGCGCCATGCCTACCTAATTCTCTAGAAATATCCTTACAGGAATACAAGATCTATATCAGGCGTAGTATACGTAGTATTGCGTATGTCGATCCAATATCGGCTGATCACGTGCTAGGCCTGGGGCTAGAATTGTGTCTGCCCCGTACGAAGCACATGTCGGATGTCTGGTAACTAGTCTCTATAATCGGATAAACATGACCTTGTCATTTTATCCCGATGACTGCAGTACTTAAGAGTACTAGTACTGTATCCTACGTGACCATCATCTCCATATGCTTGGAGTGACACTTCCGTCTTGACATCACACCCAACACACTACGATTCTTGATATACTCAGAAGAGGCGTACACAGAAACCGATTAAAGCCCTGGACGACCAAAACCAAGTATATGATGGTCGCAAGTATTAGCGGTAAGTCTCAGGTTAAGACTAAATACACCTACCCTGATTTCGGACTTCCATAGACACATAGTCATACTACCAATAGAATTCCGAGGGGGTCTATCCAGAGGGAAGCTATTTCCCGTACATCGGTTAAAACAACCTCCTATTACACTTGCATGAGTATCCTATACCCAAATATATGAGAACTATGCTGTATGCGCTCACCACGCGCACAAGTGTAATACTAGTCTTTTATGTATTTATCGATGTCTGATCTCGATAATACTCTGACTAGGGATATTTAATGATTTATCCTTCGTGGATTGATACTGTCTCATATCATTCTCAATCCAGGAACAAATCATAATGACCTATCATCATTTATACATCTAGGTGATCTAATCACAAATGATAAGAGTTCAATCTCCTTTGTCACATAGTTAATTTGTACAACAACACCATGATATATACAAATAGTGACGCTATGGGTCATAATTATCCAATATCATTAGCATATGGCCTGTAAGGTGATGATTTGTGATGCCATATCCCGTACTTATGCAATATCGCCTTTGTTTCTCCATAACATTGGACTCCATTGTACGTCACTATGTGATGTGGCATTTCGTATTGACATACTATGTTACGGGTTACTAACCTGGCCATCTGCTTCGCCGTAACATTATGGAATGACTCGGCTTCCACCCACTTCGAAAATTAGTCTACCGCCACTACTATGAAGTGGTGTCCATTTGATGCATGTGGCCTGATTTCTCCAATCATGTCAATACCCCACGATCAGAAAGGTCATGGTTCTTACAGTCCGTGTAATTCCGTAGGTGGAAGACGGTTCAAGTTGCCGTGTGTCTGGCAATCGTGACAGTGATTCACCAACTTTACGGAGCCAGCTTCCATGGTCGACCAATAAAATCCATGTCTCACTATCTTGCAGACAAATTCAATCCATTCATGTGTGGTCCACATACTCCAGCGTGCACCTCTTCCATCACCTTCTAAGCCTTTTTTTTCCTTAAACATTTCAGTTGGACGCCGTTGGTTTGTCTCTTGTACAGCTCTCCCTTAAAACTCACATATTGCGAAGCCAATTTCTGAATGGATATTTTGTCTTTCTTGTCGGCTTCTTCTAGGAATTCCCCACGTTCTAGATACTGCAGAATGTCATAGTACCATGGCTTCCCGTCGTCGACTTCTACTTCCAAGATTATCTCTATCTCCTAATTGGGTCTGCCAGCTGTTGTCAGAATAAAGGGTGTCATTATCAGTTTTTCCTTGTTTTCCCAAGTTGCAGCTAGGGTGGCTATTGCGTCTGCCATTTGGTTCGCTTCTCGTGGCAAGTGCTGGAATTTACAGTCGGGGATAGCCTGTGCCAACTTCCTGAGATGGAGTCGGTAGGGTGTCAACCGATCTTCCTTCAATTCCCATTCCCCTCGCATATGTCAAACCACCAACATCGAGTCTCCATAAACTTCTACATCCCTAGCTCCTAGGGCTATTAGTGCTTTCAGTCCAAAGACATATGATTCATATTCGGCCATTTTTTTGGTTACTCTGAACATCAACCTTTTGGCCATAAGTAGGGTTTCTCCTTCGGGGGTTACTATCACAACTCATATTCTAGCTCCTTTGTAATTCACCACCCCGTCGAAATACATTTTCCCCCCTGGACCGTCATGGCTTATACTGATCTCCTTCTATGGTTTGTAATTCCAAAAATTCCGCTATCGCTCGCCCTTTTATTACCTTAGAGGTGATGTATTCTATATTAAACTCCGTTAGCAACACCAACCATCTGCCCAACTTTCCTACCAGTGAAGGTATTGACTTCAAATACTTTATTGGATTCTCCTTTGCTACCACTTGTATCTTATATGATTGGAAGTAATGACACAACTTTTGGGAAGCCCATATCACCACCAAACAGATATTTTCCACCTATTGATAGCTGGCTTCATACATAAGTATCTTCTTATTGAGGTAGTAGACTGCATGTTCCACCCCTGTCTCATCTTCCTGTACCATCTTCGCCCCCAGCACTTCGGATTCTATAGCCAAATACAACACCAAGGGTTGGCCCGGCCATGGGGGTCTCAAGATGGACGGTTTAAACAAGTATTATTTGATTTTGTCTAAAGCTTCTTGACATTGCCTATTCTACTCCACAGACTGGTCCTTCCTCAATAGCTCAAAGATGGGCTCACATATTAATGTTAGCTTGGCAATGAATCGACTGATATACAAGATTTTCTTGAGAAAATATCTTACTTCCTTTTCTGTCTTTGGTGCGGGCATCTCGGTAATAGCCTTGATTTTTTCGGGGTCCACTTCTATCCCTCCCATTCATACCGTATGCCCTAACAATTTCCCAGATGTTACCCCAAACACACACTTCTTGGGGTTGAGTCGGAGGTTGTACTTATCAACTCTTTGAAGAAATTTCTTCAGCGCTTCTATATGTCCGGCCCTCGTCTCTGATTTAACCATCATATCATCCACGTATACCTCAATCTCTTTATGCATAAAGTCATGGAATAATGTAGTGGCCATTTGTTGATAAGTGGCTCTCGCATTCTTAAGTCCAAACGGCATCACATTGTAACAATATGTACCTCACTTAGTGATGAAGGCAGTCTTATGCTTGTCTTCTTCGGCCATGAAGACCTGGTTATATCCTGAGAATCCATATGTGAACGAGTAGTACATAGTAAATAAAGTCACGGTATCACCAAAACGTCTATATCGGGTAGGGGAAAATCATCTTTTGGACAAACTTTGTTGAGGTCCCTATAATCCACACACATTATGCACTTTCCATCCTTTTTTCGGTACTAGCACAATATTGGCTAACCACTCGGGGTAATTCACCACCTCTAAGAACCCGACATCTATCGACTTCTTGATTTCTTCCTAACCTTTTCGGCCCATTCTGGCCTCATTCTTCAGAGCTTTTGTTTTACTAGTCTCATGTTCGGATAAGTTGGTATCATGTGTTGGAAAATACCCATGTCCACCCATGGCATGTATTTATAGGACCAGGCGAATACTTTTGCATTTTTTATTAATATTCTCACTTGCAATTGAAATTTCCTTGGGGTTTTCACATGTAACAAGATTAAATGCATTTGTCTTTATTGAGTCAATGTCAAATATGCTCATGTCATGCATGTTATGATGCAGACTAACAGGAAAATAACTCAAACAAGTAAGCAAAATCAATGTCTTTATTATTAATAAATGCAGGATTACAATCAAATAAGTCAGAAAAATAAACATCTTTGTAATTTGCAGCCTTGTATTCTTCTGTCTTCTCGTTTTCTTCGAGCGTCAGATTCTCCAACTGCAATAGTTCTTCTTCCCATTTATCTTCCTCTTTTGCAACTCTCTCTGCCTGTGGTTCTTTGCCCATCACATCCTTGAAGATCTAGAATCCTGGTACTATGATCCCATTGACTTCTATGGGTTCAGGCTCTCATTGATACCATGTGGCTTTCACAAAGTATTCTATTAGCTTCATCCCTTTTACCTCCTCTTTGTCACTGCTTGAGAAAATTTCCCCGAAATCTCTCCCCTGCCCTATTTCATCTTCACTGCTGTTGTCCAATATCCCCATGCAAGAAGCTTGGTGGTTGAGACTTTGGAGGACAAAGCTTTCGGGCAGGCCGGAGTTGATCATGTATGTGGGTGGTGGAACAGAGTGGTGGTTGGGTAGAGGGTTTATGTGTGTGTTGGGTTGTTCTTTTTTTGGGTCAGATATCTTATTGGTGTCAATGAGGTCTTGGATCTCATGCCTAAGGCGGGTTTAGTTGTCAGTTTCGTGGCCTTTTTGGTGATGGAAGTGACAATATAGGTTTAGGTCGAGGTGGTGTGGCACAGGGTTTGGAAATGGTTTAGGTTCCAAGGGTTTTAGGAGGAGTCATTGTCTATTCAGCTTTTCAAACACCTTTGACAAAGGTCTACCAAAATTAGAGAATCGCATGTTTCCGATAGCCATGACCTCAGCAGAAGCGAGCTTGGTCCCCAATGGTCTTTCTATTCTGGCATTAAAACTTTCTATTCTCGGCTTCCTTTTCCTCGATATCCATGACAGTTTCTCTTAACTATCAAAAGTCACTAATCATATAGGTCATCCTCCTCAGCTTGTTATAAATGGAGGGCTTAGTGCCCATAATGATCATCTTCATCTGGTACTTCTCTGAGGGCCGTGTCTGCATCTTTAAGAGCTGGCTTCTCCAACGATCCACATAATCTTTGAGCTCTCTTCTAGCTTATGTTTGGTGTTTTCTAGGTCACGGGGCGACAAGTCTATCTCTATGTCTGTGACATATTGGTTCAGGAAGGCCTCCGCTAATGCCCTCCTATCATCCCTGACCTTTCTCCCCATGCCATAATACTATACTACGGGTTCCCCTTCCAGTGACATCCTGAACATCCTTTACACCTGGAGATTCACAAACCCACTGAACTCATCACTGAAACATATTGTCGGAGATGGACCCTTGGATCTCTGTTTCCTTTGAACTTGGCCATGTCGGTCATCTTAAACTAGGGAGGCACCTATTCTTCGAAGGTTATCACCTATCTTCAAGTTTTCCCTTCATCTTGCGGGTAACTGACTCTACTTGTTCTCTGAGTTTCTGTAAATCTGCCTGAGGCCCGGCTATCCTTCCTGCGGCATACTTAGCCATGTCATCATAAAAAATAGAGATTTCTTCGCTCACCCTATTTGGGGGCTCCTCACGCCTTTCATCCTCGTTGTTTGTTGTTCCCACTGTGCGGGGTACTGTCAGATTGGCCACATTGTTGGTCAAAGCATATAGTTGCTTGGTAATTTTGGTGATATTGGTCTCCAATTGATATATGCGGGAACCTTCACTGCTTGACGCATCCATGCTTTCTAACCTCTTCTTGAAAAGTCTTATGTCTTCTCTAACCCAACCGATTTCTATGATGGCTTTTAAGACTAAGGGGTTAGCATGATGATTGTATGCATGCGATGCATGAGATGCATGAGATGTATATGGTTATCAAAACAACATATAACCTTCCGACCTTATTCCTCCCACACCCATGGTAAGTCCATTTCTTTCCTAGGTATGGCTTATTTTATGCACCAATGTGTTGGACAATTATGACCAATAACATCACTATTTGTAAAAGACATTGTGGTATTTGTACAAATTAACTATGTGACAAAAGAAATTGCAATTTTATCATCTTGTAATTGGATTACTTGAATATATAAATGATAAAAGTCCTTATGATTAGGTCCGGATTAATAAGATATGAGACAGTATTAATCCACAAACGGTTTAATCATTAAATATCCTTAGTCATGGTATTATCGAGACCAGACATCGATAATGTGGAATAGACTAGTATTACACTTGTGCGCTTCATGGAAGCTTAACGGTATAGTTCTCATATATTTAAGTATAGGATACTTATGCAAGTGTGATAAGAGGTTCTGTTAGCCGTTGGATCGGGAACAACTTCGCTTTGGATAGACCCCTCAGAATCCCATTAGTAGTATGACTATGTGTCTATGGGAATCTGCATTAGGGTAGGTGTTTGTGGTCTTAACCTGAGACTTGCATCGCTAATACTTGCGACAATTAGTACGCTTTGGTTTTGGTCATCCACGGCTTTAACAGGTTCTGTGTACGCCTCTTCTGGGATTACTGAGAATCGTAGTGTATTAGGTGTGATGTCAAGATGGAAGTATCACTTCAGTCATATGGAGAAGATGATCACGTAAGGATATAAAACTAGTACTCTCATATGCTGCAACTATAGAAATAGTATGACTAGGTCATGATTATCCGATTAAAGAGACTAGTTACTTATGATCCGATATACACTTCGTACGAGGCAGACACAATTCCAGCCCCAGGCCTAGCATGTGACATCTGATACTTGATTGTAATACGCAATACATAGTAAACTATGCCTGATATAGATTATATATTCTTTATTGAATATTTATGGAGAATTGAGTAGGCACGGTACTTTGCTAGAAGCCAACCATGTCTTGTAAATTGGTAAGAACGTGGTAACCGGGTACGCACATGTTCGGATAGTCTGACAACCGGATTTACTGCCAACATATCCAGGGATCTATTGGGTCGTTTTCCAAAGATTCATCGATGACATTTGACTCGAACATAATTAATCTGGGATTAATTATGAGAGTGAAAATTAATCTGGGATTAATTGTGGCAAGAATTTATCTGGATAAAATTAGTATAGAAGAGAGAACATTTTAATTTGGAATTAATTGATTTAATAATATATTGGATATATTAATTGTAATCGGATTTCAATGCAGAATTAAAATTAGATTTTAATTCGGGCGAACGAATTAATTTAGAATTAATTCGTAAGCGACTTTAGTAACAATTTTGCTAGGAATTATTATTTAATTAAATTGGATTTAATTGCGTCGCTATGGAAAATTTGTTTAATCGGATTAAACGAACCCGAGCCCGAAGTGTGTTGCGTAACCCAATCGAATTTTGAATTTAAAGTGGGACCCACTTCACTTACAAGTCTAATCACTTTTTGGTGATGGAAGTGGTTGAGGGCATTAAATGGTTTTTTCCCTCCAACACATTTTGTAATTTTTCTTTTTGGAAAAAACATATACAACTTTTGTAAGTTGACATTTTGTAATTGTTTTAGAAACAAAAAATTACCAAAAACAAAAAACTCTCTCTTATCTCCTTCAAATTGTCGTCAACCTAGGGTTCTTCCTCCTTTTGATTTTTCTTCAAAATCAACAAAGATAGCACTTAAAAGTAAATCAAGGTGATAGGGAAACTCACCCTTGGGTTTCAAGATTCAACAAAGCTTGGAGCTTCAACAAATATAAAGAAAGTTTTGAACTTTATCCACTCATTGTAAGTAATTTTTCGTAACTTATTTTGTTTTATTCACACAATATCATGACTTAGAGACCTTGGGCATGTCTAGGACACTAACAATGATATCAGAGCCTTTTCTAAGCATGATTTGTATTTTGGGTTTATATACTTTAATTTGGGATTTTATGCTTAAAGCTTGTAATGCCTAAATTGGTTGTTTGGTTATGGTTGTATGGTGATGAATTGGATTTGTGCATCTTTGATTTGAGAAAAAAAAAATTTGATTGGATTAATTTTCCCCAAAAATCACATCATGGCCGAATGTAACCCTATAGCTATCTCATGGTGATTTTTTGATTTTAGACTATTGGATGAGTTTAAAGCATGAAATTAATATTAATTGTTGGTTTAATTGGATTGAAATCGGAATTGAATGTTATTTCATGATGATGTCGTGAGCTTAAGCATGTTTAATAGATTGATTTTGCTTCAATTGTGTTGGACATGAATTGGACAATTAAAGCATGATTAATTTGATTAAACTAATGTTTTGGAAATATTAGATTAATAGATTAATTATGTTAATTACACTTTATTAAAAATTAATGTGATATTTAGAATATTATGTTAATATGTATTAGTCTTTAAATTTGGAATTTATTAAATTAGGCTAATTTGTTGTAATTGGGGTTAATGGGCTTGGTTGGGCCAAGTTTGGTTTTGGACAATTGAGTTGGATCCAATTGGGCCCAAAACCATTTCCATAAAGTCCAAAAATAACTTTTGGGCCTTTAATAATTTAATTGGGCCTAATGGGCCTAAATTGATTTTTGGCAATAGGGTGATTCCTATTTGGGCCTTGACATTTTGGGTTTGATCCATATTGGCCAAAGCCCATGCCTTAAGAATTAATTGAAAGCCAATTGGACTTTAATTGAATAATATTGGATATTAATTGGGCCTTCGAGACCCATTTAGATTGGATTTGGAATCCAAGTCTTTAAGGCACATAAATAAGTGTAATTATTTAATTTGGAATTAAATTCGAATTAGTATTAAATACAAATTAAATTGGATTTAAAATTATAGTTCGATATAATTCAAGAATACATACTTTGAGTATTTGTTCTTAAACGAGTTGGACTCGCACAAATCAAATCGTTGTTTGAACATTGGATGATCATTAATTCAAAGATTAATTAATTGGATTAGATTGATTGAATAACATGCTTTGTGTGAATACATGGATTGATTTTTATGAATAATGTATATTGGATGGATATTAGAAATGTGAGGGCAATTTTGGAAATTGTTGTAATAAATTTAGAATTTATGAAATTGGACCTGCGTGTCCAGCCTATTATCTCTTTACTCTTTGTATTTCTCTTCTCACCAATTCCCCTCAATATTAATGAGGTTTCTTTAATGTATTATGTAATTGGGTAGAAGTATGAATAATGCTAACTGAGAGAGGAAAAAAGAATATTTTTTAAAGAACAATTTGTTATATATCCATCCGCATATCGTTATTAATTTATTCGCGCCTTATTATGCTTTAGAATGCATGCTTAAGGGTGTATGATGAGACCTAATCAAAGATAATAAATTGGTTGCCAATTTACGCGAAAAACTCTCACTGAATTATTAAGCGTTTTCCTTCCATTGAGTGGTTCTCTCTCAAGATCCAAGATTGACATTGGTTTGTTGGCAAAAGTCAAGATCAATGTCTATCACGGATGTGTTTGAACCACGAAGGCTTTGTTATATATCGCATGTCTTGGGCAGTTGTGACTTGTTGGCCAAAGACAAGGTCACTTCTGTACATCGACGTGGATTACGAAGCTTTTCCACTGTCAATGGGCCGCGCTTAACTGGAATCATTAAGATTGTTGAGCCAAAGCCAAGGCTTAGTTGATTCAGAAGAAAAGGTTAGGAAATATTTATTGGATATATATTTGGACTTAGAGGTCCTCCTACCGGATCTAGGAATTGGATAGGATCCAATTGATCTTAGAGATCTACCTAGTTAAATTTCATACAGCTTGTTGGCCAAAGTCAAGGTTGTGTGTTATTTAACGGGATCCTAGCCCACTAGGAAACTGGGTTTCCCGGGTACTCAATAGAGGGTTTGAGGCTCACCGAAAAATTATGGGAGGCCATTATTAAATTTGCAATTTCGTTTAATACTTTCTAAATACGCGCTTTATTTTTCGTCGGTATATATATTTGTAGTTGGACTAATACTTTATTATTTTTAATTGAATAGTTGGACTGTACTGTAGGGGTTTTTAGGGGCTAAATCCGATAACGCAGCGGAAGCGGTGGAAAATCAGATTTTCCGATTTCAAAACTTTTTCTCTCGAATTAATTAAATAAACATATTTATTTAATTATCCAATAATCAAATTATGAAAATAAAATTCAATAAATCATATTTAAGTGAATTTACTGAATTACCCTTACTTGGTATTTTTGTCCATTTTAGTCTGAAATTGATCAAATAAATTTTGAATGATTCTAAATCATTTCTAAGATGGACTTAGCATTTTCAAAACATCAAAACACCAAAAGAAACCAAAATCCCCAAATTTCGAGTCTTGGCCGAGAGCACCATTAGGGTGCCAATTTGTGCACTTTGTCATTTCATGCTTCAAAACACATCAAGATGTAATCCAATCAACATGAAACTTTATATGAATCATATACACATCCAAATACACAACAAATGAAAAGCCCAAAATTTGGATGAGGTCTTAAACCCTAATTTTCAAATTCTTCAAAATGAACAAATTAGACCAAATTGGTTAAATCAATTACTTTAATCATCATTCTTCCATCCAATCAAAGTCTCAACACAATTAAACAACTCAAGATCAAATCTAGGTCATCTAGAGTGGATCAACAACTCTAGATTAGCAACAAGGTTTCCAAAACCATAAAAGAATACTTATAACTACAATAGTCACAAGCTTTCATCATCATACATGCTCAACACTTTCAACAAAACTTCCATCATCAAAAACACAAAGAATAAAGAAAAGAATAACATAAGAAATCACAAGATGTAGCCTAGATCCTAAGGAAAATTTTCTTTCTAATAGTAAGTTGAAGAAACTTACTAAAAATCCAAGCTTTCTTTGTTTTTAACTTTCTTCCTCACAAGCTTTCTCTGCTTTCTTTAATGGAGTTTCTTTGTAAAGTGTATTAGGTTAGAAAGTGAAATGAAATGAAAACAATATATACTTGTTACACTTAGCCTTGGCCGAATTTGGCCAAGCCAAATACAAGAATAATAATTTCATTTTCATTTAACATAAATTTGATCAACTTGATTAAATATCTAAATAACACTTTATAGATATTTATATTAAGTCAAAAAGGCAACTTAATCATTTAAACCAAATATCCAAATGTTAAGATATTATATTTTAATTAATTTAATCATTTAACAATTAATTAATTAATTATTATTAAATACAAATATATTAAATATATGTATTATATTTACATTAAATATCAAATACATATATTCATTTAGGATATAAGTCAAATATCTCAATTTGACTATTAATTAATGTGTATTTAAATTAATCAAGTATTAAATGTAAATACACAATAATTAATCAAATGACTATCGGGTCCCTTTAGCATGTATTTTGCGTTTAACCTTTAAACGACTTTATAAATAATCAACATTATTTATATTTGTTGCTCTAGTGCTCTACGAGTATTTCATTATTGAGACTCTCTAGATTCAAGTATATCCGTCACGAAATCAAATTTCGTGTCCATAATTTATCCACCCGTAAATTATGACGATCACGGATAATCTCGCTGAACCATACAGGTCGAGGTCATGGAAAATGTATAATTCCTCTGTCACAGGTATCCGGATAAATCCCAGAGGTATAGATGTAAACGTCAAATCTCTACAGGGATTATCCAGTCGACTACTCTATTAGCAATCTCTAAAAGAATGTTTAGAACTAGCTTCTAAACTTTACCACGGGCCCATGGTTTTATCTGATTGCTAATCATATGGACTACCTATGCTCTGGTACACAGAACTGACGGATCCTATCTTGATACACATAGGACACACTGAGGATCTATCTACACCCAACGAACATCGGAGGTCTGATCTAAATAGATCGGTGACGTGACTGCCATCTAAGTGTAGAAGATGTCTCATGTGCCCACAATGGCATCTCAAGTCTAAGAATCACAAGTTCTACTCAACCCGAGAAGATTCTTATTGATGTTGGTGTACCATCCATTAAGAATCTTAGGTGAGTCGTTCAGTGTTTATCCGCTATAAACATCTACATGTCTATACTAGTCTCCAAGACTAATGGTTCATTGAGAAACCATTGGAATCATATTACCAGTATACGACATGTACTGGTCTCAACGGGTTTACTATACTGACCAAGTAGTGTAAACCTTGACCAGGAAGAGTCTGAGAATGACAACATCATGATACTACTCAATGTCAGTTGCGACACTTTTGCAACAGTACCATGACTAATTCTTCTAAGGTCATTACGTCTTTACCATATAAAAAGATAGATTATATATAGAAAACTGCATTATATTATTCATAATAATAATGTTTTACTGAAGTATTCAAAAAGAAAAACAACCGGGAATTGGCGCTCTGAGCACCAACCCAAACAAAATCTCCCACTTGCTCTAGTGCCAATAACGATTGTATCTAATACCCATCGACTCCACGTTTTTCAAACAACTTCGGAGGTATGGCCTTCGTCAGCGGGTCTGCTACATTATCTCACACTCGGTACCTTGCACATGACAATGTCCCCTCACGACATAATCTCTCGAATGATGTGGTACTTGCATTCCACATGCTTCGACTTCTGATGCGCCCTTGGTTCCTTTGCTTGCGCAATGGATCCAGTATTATCACAGTATAACGGAATCACATTCTCGATACTTGGGACAACTCCCAATTTTGTGATAAAATTCTTTATCCACACAGCCTCTTTTACAGCTTCAGAAGCTGCAATATATTCCGCCTCAGTGGTGGAATCTACTGTCGATCCCTTTTGGAACTCTTCTAACAAAACTGCACCTCCGTTAAGGGTAAAGACAAATCCAGATTTAGACTTTCTATCATCGGGATCCGATTGGAAATCGGAGTCTGTATACCCATTAACCTACAGTTTTTCCTCCATAAATTATTAACTTATCCTTATTACCTTTAAGATACTTTAGGATATGTTTAATGGCCATCCAATGGTCATTACCCGGATTGGACTGATATCGACTAGTGACGCTAACAGCGAAACTGATATCAGGCCTCGTACATAACATGGCATATATTATGCTACCCAAACACGAATCATAAGGTTGGTTAGACATTCTAACCTTCTCATCTTCTATTTGTGGACACATCTTCTTAGAAAGATGAATCCCATGTCTGAACGGTATGTTTGCTGTCTTACAGTTACCAAAACTATACTGTTCCAAGATCTTATCTATGTACGTTGATTGGGATAACCCAATCAGCCTCATTTGTCTATCTCTATAGAGTTTTATCCCTAAAATATAGGAAGCTTCTCCCAGGTCCTTCATGGAGAAATTCTTACAGAGGTATGCTTTGACGCTTTGTAACATACCTAAATCATTCCCAATGATTAGGATGTCATCAACATATATGACTAAAAATACGACCATGCTCCCACTGGCCTTCTGATACACATAGGATTCTTCCGAATTCTTGAGAAAACCAGACGATCTAATAATCTCATTGAATCAAAGATTTCAACTTCGTGAAGCTTGTTTAAGTCCATAAATAGACTTCTTAAACTTACATACCATGCCCGAGTTTTCACTGGACGCAAAACCTTCCGGCTGTTCCATATAGATTTCTTCATCAAGAAATCCATTTAGAAAAGCCATTTTGACATCCATTTTTCAAATCTCGTAGTCATGATACGCAGCTATAGAAAGCAAAATCCGAATAGACTTAAGCATTGCTACAGGCGAAAAAGTTTCATCGTAGTCGACGCCAGCTCGCTGCGTGTATATTTTGCTACCAGTCGGGCCTTGTAAGTTTCAACCTTATCGTCAGGCCCGCGCTTCCTCTTGTAAACCCATTTACAACCGATAGGAACAATTCCTTCGGGAAGCGGAACCAAGTCCCAAACTTGATTCTCATGCATTGAGTCTATCTCGGATTTCATGGCATTTTGCCATTTCACGGAGTCGATGTCCAACATCGATTCTCTATAGGTGAAAGGATCTGTCTCTTCAACTAAGAGAACATCTAGACTCTTTTCTTGTATCAAATACAAGCGTTCAGGAGGTCTAGATACCCTTTCCGACCTACAGAGTGTGTGTGTTGAAGGTCCTTCATCTACTTGAACTTCAGGTTCCTCCGTTGGTTCGTGTTTTCAGGTTGGACTTCATCAAGCTCAACCTGTCTATGATTACCACCTTCTGAAAAAAATTCTACTTCTAGAAATTTTTCGAAGCGAGCTACGAACACATTTCGATGCTCGGTATCATAGAACAATATCCCCTCGTATTCGAAGGATATCCAACAAACCTAAACTTTTGCCCTCGAGGCGAAAGCTTATCTTGCTGAGTCACCCTGACATAGGCAGGACAACCCCAAACCTTAATATAATTAAGATTTGGTTCCTACCGAACCATATCTGATACGGAGTTGTAGGAACAACTTTTGAAGGAATCTTGTTAAAAGATGAGAGCGGTGTGAGCTGTTAAGAAGTGGCAGAATAATAGACTCTCAATCACTTGATCGGACCATATCAATAAAGTCCGATTTCTCCTCTCAGACACTCTATTGTGTGTGGAGTATCTGGAGGAGTATATTGAGCGAGAATCCCATTCTCCTTCATATAATCCATGAACTCACCACTCATATATTCGCCGCCTCGATCAGATCGAAGGCATTTAATATATTTACCAGTTTGTTTTTCTACTTCATTTCGGAACTCTTTAAACTTTTAAAAGGTTTCCGATTTATGTCGCATCAAATAGACATAACGTATCATGACAGATCATCGGTAAAGGTAACAAAGTACGAATAACCACTGTGAGCAGTTTGACTTAGTGGACCACATACATCAGAATGTACGAGTTCCAGTAAGTTAGTTGGCACGGTGTCCAACACCTAAAAATGGGGTTTTGGTCATCTTACCCTGAATACAGGATTCACAAGTTGGATAGGATTCAATGGTAAGATCTGGTATCAAACCATTCCTAACCAATTGGGTAAGGCGTTTAACGCCAATGTGACCAAGCCTCATATGCCAAAGTTCAGTATTATTAATTACAGGTAAACTACGTTTATTAACTCCACTATTTAATATATCTTTTGAAGTTTGCAATGTATAATGACCATGCTGGTTTGGACAACAAAGGATCTGAATATTATTACTATCATATAAATATAAAGAATTGTTCTTAATATTAATACAAAAGCCTTCTGTATCCAATAAAAAAGTGATATAATATTAGCTACACATCCAAGTACAAAATGGCATTCATTTAACAAAAGTGTCTCATTCGGCAATGAGATCTCGCATACTCCCACTACAACTGCATCCAAAGAGTCTCCACTCCCAACCGCAACTGTATCTCCCCGGGCTTCAGCCTCCTACTTTCCTTCAGCACCTGCAACGAATTGCAAATGTGAATGGGACAAGCAGAATCTAAAATCCAGTTGGATGTAACGGCTTCACAAGCCAAAGATAAATCAAATGTAGATGCTTTGTCTCTCCTCATCTGGGCGATGTAATTAGGACAGTTCCTTTTCCAATGCCCGACTTTGCCGCAGTGGTGGCATTTGTCTTCAGAAGCCCTTTTGGGCTTAGCAATCTTCGCCTGTTGTTGAGGACCAAAAGTCTTCTTCTTCTTTCCTTTCTTCTTCTTTCCCTTGGACCATCATTGGGAAGAAGCAGAAAGAGAAGTAGTTCTAGGAGGGCGAGTCGGTACTCCCTTCTTAAGGTCCTCTTGTGCCATGAGCAACATCCTATGTAGCTCCTGGTAGGTACAGACAGTCCCATTCATGTTGAAGTACATCACGAACTGGCGATATGAAGCTGGAAGCGAACCAAGAATGACACTCCTACCGAGAATGTCAATCAAGATGAGATTATGTTGCCTCAACTGATCGATCAAATCGATCATCTGAAGAACATGTGGGCTAACATCTTGCCCCTCATCCAGACGCGCATGGAACAGTTCCATTGCGACTTTGTGAACAATCATTGTTCTTGGTTCTCAAATGATTGTCTCAATCGCGTCATCATACTATAGGAATCTAGCATACCATAGTATTGTTTCTTGAGTTTCGGAGACAGTGAACTAATGATATATGATTTAACCCTTAAATCATCATCCTTCCAAGTTTCAAAAACTTGGTGTTCCTCCTCTGAAGCATCCGCACCCAAAGTAAGGGGCAACGAACCCTCAATAACATATCCCAGCTTTTCGGAATCGAGGACAATCCTCAAATCCAATTCCCAGTCAGCGAAGTTCTCAGCGCCTTTCAGTTTGTTCGCATCAAGCATACGCGCAAACTGATTTGTGGATTGTGCCTCCATCGCCAATATATCATATATATCACAAAAAACGGTTAGCAGAAATTAAGCAGTTTCATATAATATCAAAAGCATAAACTAGATCATGGATTTTTAATCTAAAAATGCCCCTCCCACTAAATCATGCAATACTGTAGTCCCCAAACAGAATACAAAGATTTAATATTTAAATTAAATACAAATAGTGAAAAGTGGATCCCGTGAATATATTTCAGCTCACAGCAGAGGCACGGTCTCACCTACGTATATTCATCAGGTAGACAACTCATTTGTCAATCACTCAATAGTGACTCATAGGTTTCCGGTACTGGTCGTTTCTCGTTGTCGCTGCGAAGGCAGGCCCACAAGGAGACGTACCAAGGTTAAACTCGTCAATGATAAACTCAAGTTACTTACGTAATCCTGACAGTTAGGGCACGTTCAGAATTCCGCTTTCGCTTGAATTTATCTAGTATCTGTTATACATCCGGTATAAATAAATCTCTATCGGCTACACCCTCACAGCAGAGGCACGGTCTCGGATGTAGTCACAGAGAAGTATTCATAAACCGTATTGACAAGACGGACCACATAACATGCATCAAATACATAATTACATTAAAACCTTATTAATTAGGGATTTTCCGCTAAGTGTCATACACCCTAAATCTAACCAAATTAGATTATAATAAGCATGTATAAAGTTAAGAAAACATGATTAAACATTGATTTTATTAAAGCTAATCATTTTAGGGGGCCTAGAATCAGACTCGCTCTGATACCATTTTGTAGGGGTTTTTAGGGGCTAAATCCGGTAACGCAGCGGAAGAGGTGGAAAATCAGATTTTCCGATTTCAAAAATTTTTCTCGGATTAATTAAATAAACATATTTATTTAATTATCCAATAATCAAATTATGAAAATAAAATTCAATAAATCATATTTAAGTGAATTTACCGAATTACCCTTACTTGGTATTTTTGTCCATTTTAGTCCGAAATTAATCAAATCAATTTTGAATGATTCTAAATCATTTCTAAGATGAAATTACCATGGTCAAAACATCAAAACACCAAAAGAAACAAAATCCCCAAATTTTGAGTCTTGGCCGAGAGCACCATTAGGGTGCCAATTTGTGCACTTTGTCATTTCATGCTTCAAAACACATCAAGATGTAATCCAATCAACATGAAACTTTATATGCATCATATAAACATCCAAATACACAACATAAATGAAAATCCCCAAATTTGGATGGGGTGTTAAACCCTAATTTTTCAAATTCATCAAAATGAACAAATTAGACCAAATTGGTTAAATCAATTACTTTAATCATCATTCTTCCATCCAATCAAAGTCTCAACACAATGAAACAACTCAAGATCAAATCTAGGTCATCTTAGAGTGGATCAAAAACTCTAGATTAGCAACAAGGTTTCCAAAACCATAAAAGAATACTTATAACTACAATAGTCACAAGCTTCTATCATCATACATGCTCAACACTTTCAACAAAACTTCCATCATCAAAAACACAAAGAATAAAGAAAAGAATAAAATAAGAACATCACAAGATGTAGCCTAGATCCTAAGGAACATTTTCCTTTCTAATAGTAAGTTGAAGAAACTTACTAAAAATCCAAGCTTTCTTTGTTTTTAACTTTCTTCCTCACAAGCTTTCTTTGCTTTCTTTAATGGAGTTTCTTTGTAAAGTGTATTAGGTTAGAAAGTGAAATGAAATGAAAACAATATATACTTGTTACACTTTAGCCTTGGCCGAATTTGGCCAAGCCAAATACAAGAATATTAATTTCATTTTCATTTAACATAAATTTGATCAACTTGATTAAATATCTAAAAACACTTTATAGATATTTATATTAAGTCAACAAAGGCAACTTAATCATTTAAACAAAATATCCAAATGTTAAGATATTTATATTTTAATTATTTAATCATTTAACAATTAATTAAATACAAATATATTAAATATATGTATTATATTTACATTAAATATCAAATACATATATTCATTTAGGATATAAATCAAATATCTCAATTTGACTATTAATTAATGTGTATTTAAATTAATCAAGTATTAAATGTAAATACACAATAATTAATCAAATGACTATCGGGTCCCTTAGCATGTATTTTGCGTTTAACCTTTAAACGACTTTATAAATAATCAAAATTATTTATATTTGTTGCTCTAGTGCTCTACGAGTATATTTAATTATTGAGACTCTCTAGATTCAGGTATATCCATCACCAAATCAAATTTCGTGTCCATAATTTATCCACCCGTAAATTATGACGATCACGGATAATCTCGCTGAACATACAGGTCGAGGTCATGGCAAATGTATAATTCCTCCGTCATAGGTATCCGGATAAATCCCAGAGATATAGATGTAAACGTCAAATCTCTACGGGGATTATCCAGTCGACTATTCTATTAGCAATCTCTAAAAGAATGTTTAGAACTAGCTTCTAAACTTTACCACGGGCCCATGGTTTTATCTGATTGCTAATCATATGGACTACCTATGCTCTGGTACAGAGAACTGACGAATCCTATCTTGATACACATAGGACACCCTGAGGATCTATCTACACCCAACGAACATGCGGAGGTCTTATCTAAATAGATCGGTGACGTGACTGCCATCTAAGTGTAGAAGATGTCTCATGTGCCCACAATGGCATCTCAAGTCTAAGAATCACAAGTGCTACTCAACCCGAGAAGATTCTTATTGATGTTGGTGTACCATCCATTAAGAATATTCGGTGAGTCGTTCAGTGTTTATCCGCTATAAACACCTACATGTCTATACTAGTCTCCAAAACTAATGGTTTATTGAGAAACCATTGGAATCATATATACCAGTATACGACATGTAGTGGTCTCAACAGGTTTACTATACTGACCAAATAGTGTAAACCTTGACCAGGAACAGTCTGAGAATGAAAACATCATGATACTACTCAATGTTAGTTGCGACGCTTTTGCAACAGTACCATGACTAATCATTCTAAGGTCATTACATCTTTACCATATAAAAAGATAGATTATATTATAGAAACTACATATATTATTCATAATAATAATATTTTACGGAAGTATTCAAAAGAAATACAACCGGGAATTGGCGCTCTGAGCACCAACCCCAACCTGTACCCTTATAATATCATTACATTTGACTATACCTAATATCGTTGATTGAACAATTATTCTATTGCAATCAAGATGACTATAAAGATTAACGTTAGAGACATCATAATGGGTGATAATGTCTTTAATGGTTCTAATTTTCCAAATTGGGATATGAATCTTAGAATTGTCATGGGAGTCGAGAAGTTGCTCTATATATTACACAGACCTCGCGGGCCTAAGCCTAGACATGAGCAGGTTATTGATTATGAGCTTTGGAAGACTCACAGTGATGACAACTCAACTGCTCAGTCCGTCATGCTTGCCGCAATGACCTCTCAATTTCGTCGTCAAAATAAGGGATTGGATCTCTACAACATGATGTTGAAATTGAAGGACCTTCATAGATCTAACCTTAGATCTCAGAAGTATGAATTGCAGAAGAAGCTCTTTCGCTCACGTATATCAGAGGTACATCTGTCGACCACTATGTGTCGCAGATGATTGCTGACATTGAACAGCTAGGTCAGCTGGGGGTATAACCTTCAAGGTTGGGACTTCCATTGATTTGATCTTACAGTCTCTCCTGACTACTGGGGCGGGTTCATCATGAACTATAATATGATGAACCAAAAGAAGACTCTTGGAGAGTTGATGGCAATATGAAAGAAGCAGAGCCAGAGCTTCTGAAGGGCAAGAAGCGCGAGGCGCACTTCGCTTCGACATTTCATAAGGCTAAGGCTTGGCCGAAGGCTTCTGAAGGTGTGAAGAAGAAGAAAAGAAAGGGCAAGGCCAAATCATCAAAGTCTTCTGGGAAGGCAAATGACAAATCCCAAGCTGTCTGCCTGCAGTGTAGCAAACGGGGTCACTGGAAGCGTGACTGCCATGAGTACAAGGCGCACATGAAGGAAGTGAAGGTGGGCAATGCTCCGGCTTCAGGTATGTTTGTTATTGAGATAAACATGTCTATTTCTAGTTTTAAAAATTGGATTTTTGATTCTGGATGTGGTACTCATATATGTACTGATGTGCATGATCTTTAGATTAGCAGGAGACTGGCTTTAGGCGAGATTGACCTACGAGTTGGAAACAAGACTAGAGTCGCTATTTTAGCTGTAAAGACCTATATTTTGGATCTGCCCTCGGGGCATGTACTTTCATTATCAGACGTTTATTATGTACCTAGTTTGACTAGAAACATTATGTCTGTATCTTGTTTGACCCAATATGGGTACACTTTTGTATTCCGAAATACTGGATGTTTTGTTTATAAAAATGATTTTGTGATATGTACTACTGATGCCAATAATGGTATTTATAATTTGAATATAAATGAATCTCAAACATATAATATGACAAACAAAAGGCTCAAAATGAGTAAAACAGATGAAACTTATAGGTGGCATTGTCGTCTGGGACACATTAACAAGACTCGCATATCCACGCTTTCGAAGAGTGGATACTTGGACAAATTTGATCCTAATTCATATGATGTATGCGAATCTTGTTTATTAGGCAAGACGCCTAAAACGCTTTTTACCGGAAAAGATGTTTGTGCCACCGAACTGTTAGCCCTTATTCATAGTGACGTATGTGGGCCCATGTCTAGCCAGGCTAGAGGTGGATATGAATACTTCGTAACCTTTACAGATGATGCATCACGTTATGGTTATATGTATCTTACGAGACACAAGCCAGAAACTTTTGAGAAATTCAAAGAGTTTCGACACGAAGTAGAAAAATAGACCAGCAAAAGTATTAAAACATTACGGTCGGACCGTGGTGGAGAAAACTTGAGCAATGAGTTTCTTGATTACTTGAAATAATATGGTTTTCTTTCATCGTTGACTCCTCCCAGAACACCTCAACTAAACGGTGTGTGTCGAACGGAGAAACCGAACCTTATTAGACATGGTAAGGTCTATGATGAGTCGCACTGAGCTACCAATTTCCTTCTGAGGATACGCATTGAAAAGTGCAATACTTATTTGAATAAGGTTCCGTCAAAGTCTGTAGAACAAACTCCATATGATATATGGACATGAAAGAAATCGGGTTTCTCATTCCTGAAGATTTGGGGATGCTTGGCATATGTTAAACGTTTGGATGGTACCAAACTACAACCCAAATCCGATAAGTGCCTATTTGTAGGTTATCCTATGGAAACCAAAGGATATTACTTCTACAACCCGCAAGAGAACAAGGTATTTGTTGCTCTCCATGTGGTTTTCCTCGAAAAGGAATTCCTAAATACAGTGGTAAGTGGGAGGAAAGTAGAACTCAATGAAAATCGTAGTGATACTGTTTTTGGTACCGACTCCCTAACGGAACACGAATAGTTCATCAGGGATGAGACTGTACCATAATCTTCTAATACACAAGAACCGCGTAGATCAGAGAGAGTTAGAAAATAACCTGAGAGGTATGGGTTTCTGATCTCACCTCATGTAGAAATTAATCTTATTGAGGATAATGAGATGGCTACATATGAGGAAGCGATACAAGGTATCGACTCCGCTTTATGGCAATATGTCATGAAGTTCGAAATGGATTCCATGTATACCAACCAAGTCTGGGCACTGGTTGATGTACCAGAAGGCTTTAAGCCGATTGGTTGTAAATACATCTTCAAGAAGAAGATGAACATGAATGGCAATATACAAACGTACAAAGCTAGGCTTGTAGCGAAAGGGTATCATCAATGACATGGTGTCGATTACGATGAAACTTTTTCACCTGTTGCCATGATTAAATCCATTCGGATAATGCTTGCTATTGCTGCATATTTCATTATGAAATATGGTAGATGGACATCAAAACCGCTTTCCTTAACGGAAACCTTTTGGAGGATGTTTATATACAACAGCCTGTCGGTTTTATCGTACCAAAACATGCAAACAAGGTTTTCAAGTTAAATCGATCCATTTATGGATTGAAGAAATCATCGCGTTCTTGAAATCAACATTTTGATGAGATCATAAAAGAATATGATTTCATTCAAAACGAAGATGATTCTTGTGTATATAAGAAGGTTAGTGGGAGCGCACTGACATTCATTGTCCTTTACGTTGATGATATATTGCTTATTGGCAATGCCATTACCATGCTACAATCGGTGAAAGCATGGCTTTCATTAAAATTCCCAATGAAAGATCTGGGAGAAGCAGCCTTTATTCTAGGAATAAGGATCTACCGGGATAGATCTAGAAAGCTGCTTGGACTCTCTCAGAGTTCGTACATTGACAAAGTGTTGAAGAGATTCAACAAGGATCAGTCTAAGAGGGGACTGCTTCTAGTGTCACATGGCGTCTCTCTATCTAAGGACATGTTTCCTAAAACTCAAGATGAGAGAGAAAACATTAGTCAGATCCCGTTCGCTTCTACAGTCGGATCGATCATGTATGCCATGATATATACGCGACCTGATGTCTCGTTTTCTTTGAGTATGTGTAGTCGCTATCAGGCCGATCCAGGTGATGGTCACGGATTGCTGTTAAGAACATCCTTAAGTATTTTAGACGAACTAAGGATGCTTTCTTAGTCTATGGAGATGGAGAACTTGAGGTGACTGGGTTCACCGATGCAAGTTTCCAAACCGATAAAGATGACTCTAAGTCATAATTTGGGTATATATTTTGTTTGAACAACGGAGCAGTGAGCTGGAAATCTTCCAAGCAAGAGACTGTTGCTGATTCAACAATAGAAGTGGAATATATCGCTGCAGCTGAGGGAGCAAAAGAAGCAGTTTGGATCCGTAAATTCCTAATTGGAATAGTAGTAGTTTTGTTAGCAGCTGAGCCCGTACCTTTTTAATGTGACAATAATGGGGCTATATCGCAGGCTAAGGAACTGCAGTCTCATCAATGATCCAAGCATGTACTTCGACGTTTCCATCTGATTTATGAGATCATACATCGTGGCAATGTGAAGATTGAAAAGATCGCTTCAGATGACAATATTGCAGATCCGCTGATGAAAGCTATTTCTCAGCAGAAGTTTGAGCGACAAGTACATAATTCAGGTGTTAGATACTTGAGTGATTGGCTATGAGGCAAGTGGAAAATTTTTGGACAATTATGACCAATAGCATCACTATTTGTAAAAGACATTGTGGTTTTTGTACAAATTATCTACGTTACAAAGGAAATTGCTATTTTATCATTTTGTAATTGCATTACTTGAATATATAAATTATAAACGTCCTTATGATTAGTTCCGAATTAATAAGATATGAGACAGTATTAATCCACGAATAGCTTAATCATTAAATATCCATAGTCGTAGTATTATCGAGACTGGACATCGATAATGCGGAATAGACTGGTATTTCACTTGTGCGTGTTATGGAAGCTTAACGGCATAGTTCTCATATATTTAAGTATATAATACTTATGCAAGTGTGAAAGGAGGTTCTGTTAGCCGTTGGATCGGGAACAGTTTCACTCTGGATAGACCCCTCGGAATCCCATTTGTAGTATGACTATGTGTCTATGGGAATCCGCATCATGGTAGGTGTATGTGGTCTTAACCTGAGACTTGCATCGCTAATACTTGCGACAATCAGTACACTTTGGTTTTGGTCGTCCAGGGCTTTAACATGTTTTGTGTACACCTCTTCTGGGTTTACTGAGAATCGTAGTGTATTGGGTGTGATGTCAAGATGGAAGTATCACTTCAGTCATATGGAGAAGATGATCACACTGGGATACAGAACTAGTACTCTCATATGCTGCAGCTATCGGGATAATATGACTAGGTCATTAATATCCGATTAAAGAGACTAGTTGCTTGTGATCCGATATATGTTTCGTATAAGGCATACACAATTCCAGCACCAGGCCTAGCATGTGACATCTGATACTTGATTGTAATACGCAATACATAGTATACTATGTCTGATATATATTATATATTATTTGTTGAATATTTCTGGAGAATTGGGTAGGCACGGTGCTTTGCTAGAAGCCAACCATGTCTTGTAAATTGGTAAAACCGTGGTACCGGGTACGCTCGTGTTCGGATAGTCTGATAATGGATTTACTGCCAACATTTCCAGGGATCTCTTGGGTCGCTTCCCAAAGATTCACCGATGACATTTGACTCGGACACAATTAATCTAATATTAATTATGAGAGAGAAAATTAATCTGGGATTAATTGGGGCAAGAATTTATCTGGGATAAAATTCGTATAGAAGAGAGAACGCGATTAATTTCGAATTAATCGATTTAATAATATATTGGATATATTAATTGAAATCGGATTTTAATGCGGAATTAAAATTAGATTTTAATTCGGGCGAATGAATTAATTTAGAATTAAGTCGTAAGCGACTTTCGTAATAATTTTGTTAGGCATTATTATTTAATTAAATTGGATTTAATTACGTCATAACGGAAAATTCGTTTAATCGGATTAAACGAACCCGATGGGTCACGCTTAACTGGTTTCATTAAGCTTGTTGTGCTAAAGCCAACGCTTAATTGATACAGAGGAAAATGGTTAGGGAATATATCAGATATATTGGCATATATTGGATATAAGTTTCGGACTTGGAAGTCCACCTACTGGATCCAGGAATTTGATAGGATCCAATTGATCTTAGAGATCTACCTAGTTAATTTTTATACAACTGGTTGGCCAAATTCAAGGTTGTGTGTTATTTAACAGGATCCTAACCTACTAGGAAACTAGGTTTCCCGAGTTCTCAATAGAGGGTTAGAGGCTTGCCGAAAAATAGAGGGAGGCAAGTATTAAATTTTCAATTTCGTTTAGATACTTGCCAATACGCGCTCATTTCAATTTTTCGTCATTAAAAGTTTTTAAATATATTAGTTGGACTAATATTTAATTGTTGTTTTAATTAAACAGTTGGACTGTATTCAAACTATTTCATTTATATGTTGATTATATAATTGGATTATAGTAATCAAATATTTTTGAATTTAACCAATCAAATAGTAGTTGATTATATAGTTAGACTATAATAATCATTATATTAGATTGTACCCGAAAAAGTTGATTGGATAGTTGGATTATTGGAATCAAGATAACTGAAAGATTAGCGTTTAAAACATAATACTGGGTGAAAATGTCTTTAAGCGGCTTCAATTTTTAGATTGGGAAAAGAACCTCAGGATAGTCCTGGGAACCGAGAAGTTACTTTATTTGATAGAGCGATATCTCGGGCCTGACCTCGGATTTGAGCAAATAGTGGAGCATGAGCTTTAGAAGACTCATGGTGATGATAACTTTAGTGCTAAATCCGCTATGCTTGCAGCAATGATTCCTTAATTTCTTTGTCAGAACTAAGAATTAGATCCTTATATATTGAAATTGAAGGATCTTCATAGATCTATCATTAGATCTTAGAAGTACGAATTGCAAAAGATGCTCTTTCGCTCGCGTATGTCAGAGGGTACATCTGACGAGCACTAGGTGCCGTAGATGATTGATGTCATCAATCAGCTAGGTTAGCTGGGCATTACCTACGTGGCCGATACTTCCAAAGATTTGATCTTATAATCTCTACCCAAATGCTGTGGCAGGTTTATTTTGAACCAGAGAAAACTCTTGGAGAGTTGATGGCTATGCTCAATGAGGCATAGCTAGAGATTCTAAAATGGGAAAAGGCAAGATCGTCACAATCTTCTAGAAAGACAAAGAATATATCCTAAGATGTCTGCTTATACTCTGGCAAACGGGGTCACTGGAAGCGTGACTGCCGTATGTGTTGGTATTAATCTAGGTCCCAAGATCATACAAGCAATGAAAATATTGTGTGAATACATCAACGGAGGTAGCGGAATACTCACATCGATCGGTTGAGTCGATTTGGAGATGAATCAAGGCCAAATAGCCACTGCCATTCACGCCCACTGGTAGCAGTCCACTGCCTCCAAAAACAGAAATTTGAGTTGAGAAAACGGAGCTCCAAGCCTCATCTAACGGATCCCGGCTCATGGGTGAACCTCCCTACCACCTTCGCAAGACTCGTAAGTGTGCTAGCACTTGATTTCTCACCATGAAAAACCACTCTTGCTTCCCCTTAGTGTCACGCCATTTCTGGTTCAAAACCAGTGAAGAAAAATGGGTTTTGGCGTGAGAGAATGAGAGAGAATTGAGAGATGAAATGTGTATTAGTTGTCAAATGAAATTCATTTCAAGTATATCTTATATATGCTTATGTGAATTTCAAATGCATTTGCTTTAATTTGCATTTCATTTTCTTTTAAAAGTCAAACAATAAAAGCCATCAAGTACACATCATGTCCATCAAGTCACATCTACTTTATTAAAGTGACATGTTGTCAAGTCACATCACTCAAAGTGACAAGTGATTTGACGCTTGATGCGACTGATTGATTTGACGCTTGATGCGACTTGCATTGCCGCACTCGAATTCGAAATACGAATGCGCTCGCAATCACACTCGGGCTCGGGTTCGTTAATTCCAAATTAACGATTATTCCGTTGCGTCATAATTAAATGATTATGCCTAGCGAAATCACTATTCACGTCGCTAACGAATTAATTCTAAATTAATTCGTTCGCCCGAATTAAAATCTAATTTTAATTCCGCGTCGAAATCTAATTTCGTTTAATATATCGAACATATTAATATAATCGATTAATTCCAAATTAATCGTTATCTCTCTCTAGACGATATTTTATCCTAGATAAAATATCTCTGTAATTATTCTTAGATTAATTTTCTCTCTCTTCTATATAATCCCAGATTATTTAAGAGTGCGAGTTGTGCGTCATCGGTGGATTATCGGGAAGCGACCCATGAGATCCCCGGATAAGTTGGCAGTAAATACGGTCGTCGGAGTATCCGAATCACGTACGTACCAAGTACTACGTTGTACCGATTTACGAGACAAGGTCGACTCCTAGCAAAGCACCAAGTCTTCCCAATTCTCCGGACATATCCATTAAGAATATTAAGATCTGTATCAAGCGTAGTATATGATTGTATTGTGCATATCGGCCCAGTATCGGATAGTCACGTGCTAGGCCTGGGGCTGGATAAGTGTCTGCCCCGTACGAAGCACATGTCGAATGTCTGGTAACTAGTCTCTATAATCGATATACATGACCTTGTCATAATATCCCGATGGCCGCGCAGCACTTAAGAGCACTAATACCGTATCCTGCGTGACATCATCTCCACTATGACTGGAGTGATACTTCCGTCTTGACATCACACCCAATACACTACGACTCTCTGATAAACCCGAAGTGGTGTACGCAGAACCGGTTAAAGCCTGTGCCACCAAGACCAAAGTTTATCGATTATCGTAAGTATTAGCGATGTAAGTCTCAGGTTAAGACTATACACATCTACCTTGATTTCGGCCTCCCATAGACACATAGTCATAATACCAATGGGATTCCGAAGGTCTATCCAGAGCGAAACTGTTTCCCGTACCATCGGTGAAACACGACCTCCTATCGCACTTGCATAAGTATCCAATACTTATATATATGAGAACTATGCCGTTGTGCCCTCACAAAGCACGCACAAGTGCAATACTAGCCTATTCCGCATTATCGATGTCCAGTCTCGATAATACTCCGGCTAGGATATTTAATGATTAATCCTTCGGGACTGATACTGTCTCATATCATTCTCAGTCCAGGAACTAATCCCAGGGACCTCTCTTCATTTATATATTATGGTGATCTAATCACAAATGATGAGAGTGCAATTTCTTGTCACATAGTTAATTTGCTACAACAACACAATGATCTGTGCAAATAGTGACGCTATGGGTCATTTTGTCCAACAATCTCCCACTTGGCACATAGCCAGTCACTCAAGTGTCCTACACCCGAACTATGTACGGTTCGCTCAAATTACTGAGGAAAGATTTTCGTCAGCGGATTTGTTTGATTATCGTCTGACGCGATTTACACGATCATCACATCGCCACGATGTATGATCCGAACGAATCAGATGATATAGAAGTATATATCTGGATCGTCGATGAGACCTTTAATTCCTTAGCCTGTGCTGACGCCTAGCTCAGCTGCTAAAAGAACTATATCTAATCTAATTAGATTTATTTTCGATCCAAATAGCTTCTATTGCTGCCTCAGCTGCAGCAATAATCCGCATTTGTTGTTTATTCGGCAACAGTTATCTTGCTCGGAATATTATTCCAGCTCACTGTCCCGTTATTCAAACTTTTATAGTACCGTAGTATTTAATTGTTTGGAAACTTGCAGCAGTGATCCCAGTCACTTCAAGTTCTCCTTCTCCATAGTTTAAGACAACATCCTTAGTTCTCTCAGATACTAACAGATGTTCTTAATCTTCAATCCAGTGACTATCACTTGGATTGACCTGATCGTGACTCCATATGCTCGAAGCGTATGAGACACCCTATCAAGTACATTTTAAATGTACAATTTCCCAGAGAGTGTTAACAACTCTAATCTATCCCAGTAGATCTTTATTCCTGAATAAAGGTTGTTACTCCCCAGAATTCTACGGAGAATTTCTATTGAAAGAATATCTATGAAAGCCAAGCTTTCACCAATTGCTATATGGGAATTTCATTGTCAGTGCCCTCTCCCACTAACCTCCTTATATACCAAGAATTATTTCGTTTTGATTCAAATCATAAACCATTATGATTATTTCAAAACGACAGTTCCAAGAACCTTATGCTTGCATTAATCCAAACATGGATCGAATAACCCGCAAACCTTGTTTGTCGGTTATACAAAATCGTCAGGATGTTGTAAACATCCTCCAAAAGGTTTCCTTTTCAGGAAAGCGATTTTGATCTATAACTGACACATTTCATAATGAAATACGCAGTTATCAACAAGCATCTTCAAAATGGATTTACCATGGCAACAGGTAAAAGGTTGAACCGTTATTAACACAATGTTGATAACGATACCTTTCCGTCAAAAGCCCAGCTTTGTACGTTGGTATGTTGCCTTCCATGTATGTCTTCTTTGAAGACGTTTAATGTACCAATAGGCACAATGCCTTGTGGTACAACAACTAGTATCCAAAATAGTTGTTATACATGGAATCCATTTTGGATTCATGGCACTTTGCCATAACAGGGAGTTGATACTTCGTATCACTTCCTCAAAACGTAGTCGGATGGTACACCTCCATAAGATTGACATCTTTATGGGGTTAGATCAGAAACACATACCCTAGGTTGTTTTCTGACTCTATCCGATCTACGAAGTTCTTGTGTATTTGAAGATTAATGGTATAGATTCATCATAGATGAACTATTTGTGTTCCATTTAGGACTTCGTGTCTTGAACAGTATTACTCCGATCTTCATCGAGTATCACTATCCTCCCACTGACCACTTCATATCGGTATTCCTCTCAGGAAAACCGCATGGTGAGCAACAATCATATTGTTCTCATGTGAGATTTATAAGTACTATACTTATGGTTTCCCTTAGGATAACCTATATTGGCACTTATCCAATTTGGGTATTTTAGTTTGGTATCATCCAAACGTTATGCCTGGCATACCCAAATTACTAGAAATGAGAAACCCTGTTTCTTTCCTTTTTAGAAGGAAACAGTAGTTTTCAGAGGCGACTCGTGATAAACCTTATCATGTCCAACAAAATTCGGTTTTAGTTCGGACACACCGTCTAACTGACTTCTCGGGAGGAGTCCTCATCTGAAAGAATACCATACTCTTTCATGTACGTATGAAACTTACTGCTTAAGTATTTTCCATTACGGTCTTAACCGTGGCGGAATAATACTACAACCGATCTGTTAATTTACTTCGTGTCGAAACTTCAAAAGTTTACGATTTGTGTTCTTCAAAAGAAACACATAACCATAACGTGATGCCACATCCGTTAAGGTCACGAAATATTCATGTTCACATCTAGCCTAGCTAGATATGGGCCCACTTACTTCACCATGAATAGGGCTAACAGATCGGTGGCCCTTATACTATTACCAAGTAAATAGTATTTTAGGTACTTTACCTAATAAACTAGATTCGCAGACCTTATTTGAATAGTCAAATCAGTCATAGTACCCACTCTTCAAAAGTGTGGATATACGAGTCTCGTTTAATTGTGTCCTAGACAACAATGCCACAAATAAGTCTCTATTGATCAAATCAATTTGAGCTATTTATTTGTCATTTTTATATGTTTGAGATTTTATTATATTCAAAATAAATGAAATTATGTTATTTACATCTAATGTATTTATCTCAGTATCATCTTCATATAATAAAACACTTAGTGTTCTATAATATAAAGGTTTTATCTGCAACGGATTAAACACTGATATAGAGATATGTCTCTAGTCAAACTAGTTACATTATAACAGTTCCTAATTTAAGTACATACCCAAGGGTAGTTCCTAAACTTAGGTATCTACGGTCGAAACAGCGACTTTCGTCCCGTTTCCGATTCGCAGAGAAATCTCGGCTTGAAGCAGTATCTGATCCAGCTCATAGCGGATTCTGAACATCAATACATATATATTATGTACTACACTAAGTATTTAAAATCCAATTTCAATACTAGTAGTGAACATAACTTTGACAAATATTTTTAAAGTCAGAGCCTCGCCCTTTCTTTAATTCCTTCGTGTCAGCCATATCCAAATGGTAGTCACTTTGGGATATGTCAATTATCTTTTCAATATTTCACAAACCTTTGGCCAAGCCTTGGGTTTCGGAATATCGAAACGATGTGCACCTTGTGCAACTAGCCCAATTGCAAACTTTGACTTTCCACCTCTAGAATAGTCAAATCAATTCTCTAAGAATTATTAATTGCAATTTAATACTTTTAAATCTAAAGATAGATTTGTGATAATATATTAATTAAGCACTAAAGTCATCATCACATAAATCTTCCAAAGATTTTATGCTCTACTATTTCTTAATTATGGGCTTAGATATAACAAGTTATTTTATCCAATAAAGTAACCTATTATTAATTCCCAATGAAAATTAAATCATTTAAAACATTAATCCAAGGATTATATATTTTAAATATTCAACTTTTCAATTCTTTCTTGATTTCAATAGTCCAACTATTTAATCAATTTAATAAGGTACTATTTATTATAATGATTATAATAATCCAATTATTTAATCAACTATAATTTTAATATGATTGCATAATCCAATTATAAAATCAACTATCATTTAATTCAATATATTGATTACTATAATCCAATCATAAAATCAACTATATATTGAATGAGTTTGTATATAGTCCAACTATATATATTTTTAACAACAATAAATATTAGTCCAACTAATACTTTTGATTAATATGACGAGTAAAATATAGATGAGCGCGTTTAGCGAGTATTCGAACGAATGTTGCAAATTCAATACTTGCCTCCCACTATTTTTCGTCGAGCCTCTAACCCTCTGTCGAGTACTCGGGAAACCGTTTTCCTAGTGGGCTAGGATCCCGTTAAATATCACACAATCTTGACTTTGGCCAACAAATTGTATGATAATTAACTAGGTAGATCTCGAAGATCAATTGGATCTCATCCAACTCCTAGATCCAGTAGGTGGACATCCAAGTCCCAAACATATATCTTATATATGCCTATACATCGAATGCATACCCTAACCTTTTTCCTCTGAATCAACTAGGCCTTGGCTTTGGCACAACAAACCTAGTGATCCCAGTCAAGCGCGGACCCATTGACATGGAAGCTTCGTAATCAATGTCAATGGACAGAAGTGGTCTTGACTTTGGCCAACAAACCACAACTTGGACACGACACCGATATGGAACAAAGCCTCGTGATTAAAACACATCTTTGACGGACAAGGGCTTCACTTTGGCCAACAACCCCTGCCACTCGGATCTTGAGTAAGAATCACTCAATGGAAGGAAAATAAACGCTTGATATATAACGAGGGTTTTTCGCGTGCAAATTGGCTACCAATTTAATTATCTTTGTTAAGGTCTCATCATCATACACCCTTAAACATGCATTCTAAATACATAATAAAGCGAGTATGAAAATAAATAATAATGATATGCGGATGGATACTTTACACATTGATCCTAGATCAAATCTCTCCCTTTCTCACTCAAGCTAGCATTTGTATTACTTCTACCCGTTACACTACACTTCTAAAGAAACCTCATATACATAGAGGGGAATAGGTGAGAAGAGAATACAAAGAGAATGAAGGTGATAAGGCTGGACACGCAGGTCCAATTTAATAAATCGAATTTATTACAACAATTTCTAAAATTTCCCACCCATCTAATATCCATCCGATATACATTATTCATTCAACACAACCACGTATTCACACACATAAGCATGCTATCAATCAATCTAATCAAATTAATTAATCTGATAATTAAGTGATCATCCAATGTTCAAACAACGATTTGATTTTGTTCGAGTCAAACTCGTTTTTGCGAATAAGTACTCAAAGTACGAATTCTTGAATTAAATTAAACTACATCATTAAATCAAATTTACATGTACTTAATACTAATTCACTATTCAATTCCAAATTAAACATTACACTTTTATTCAATAAACCTTTTACGATTTAAATTCCAAATTTAATCGTAACGCGTCTCAAAGACCGATTAACGTCCAACGTCAATTCAATTAAAGTCCAATGGGCTTTTAATTGATTTCTTAAGGCGTGGACTTTTGGTCAACTCGGGTCAAACCGATAACCAAAGTCCAATCCGGGATTTACCCCATAAGCCCATAAATCAATCTTGGCCCATTAGACCCAATTGAACTTTAAAGGTTCATTAGTCGCATTTGGGCTTTATGGTTAAGGTTTTGGGCCCAATTGGATCCAATCCATTTGGCCTAAACCCAACTTGATAAAATCAAGCCCAATAGGCCCAATTACAACATTAGAAGCCCAATCCAATTTAAGCCTCAAATAATTAAATTACATAAATCCAATTTAGCAATTTAATTACCTAAAGTGTATTATATGATTAATCACCTAAATCAACATTTCCAAAACACTAAATTAGTCCAATTAATCATACTCAATTCATTATCATATGTCCAACACACAAAATGAAAAATCAAACCCATTTACATGCTTAAAGCGCTCTCCAAGAAGGATTTTGTGTTCGATTTGGTTTCAATCCAATCGAACCCACAATCGACATTAAATCAACATCCTAAATGATTTCCAATACATCCAATGTTCAAAAATGAAAATACCAAGACATTCAAGGGCATATTGAATTCGGACATGTGAAGTAAATCGGGATTAATGTTCAATTCAAAATCCAATCCAATTAGTTTCAAATTAACATCATCCTTAATGATTCTAACATCTAATAAATCAAAATCAAAAATTCCAAGAACTCCAAATACAATACACATTCGGCCAACTCATGACATTTGGGGAAAATATTCAAATCAATTTTCAACAAATTGGTCTAACCAAAATGCAATTATACATGTTATAAGCATACTCAAACAATCAATTTATTCAATTAATGCTCAACAAACATTTACCCAAATTTTAAGCCCTAAAAGTTTCATGCTTGAACCTAGGCTCTTGATGCCATTGTTGGTATTAATCTAGGTCCCAAGATCATACAAGCAATGAAAATATGTGTGAATACATCAACGGAGGTAGCGGAATACTCACATCGATCGGTTGAGTCGATTTGGAGACGAATCAGGCCAAATAGCCACTGCCATTCACCGCCCACTGGTAGCAGTCCACTGCCTCCAAAAACAGAAATTTGAGTTGAGAAAACGGAGCTCCAAGCCTCGTCTAACGGATCCCGGCTCATGGGTGAACCTCCCTACCACCTTCGCAAGACTCGTAAGTGTGCTAGCACTTGATTTCTCACCATGAAAAACCACTCTTGCTTCCCCTTAGTTCACGCCATTTCTGGTTCAAAACCAGTGAAGAAAAATGGGTTTTGGCGTGAGAGAATGAGAGAGAATTGAGAGATGAAATGTGTATTATTGTCAAATGAAATTCATTTCAAGTATCTTATATATGCTTATGTGAATTTCAAATTCATTTGCTTTAATTTGCATTTCATTTGCTTTTAAAAGTCAAACAATAAAAGCCATCAAGTACACATCATGTCCATCAAGTCACATCTACTTTATTAAAGTGACATGTTGTCAAGTCACATCACTCAAAGTGACAAGTGATTTGACGCTTGATGCGACTGATTGATTTGATGCTTGATGCGACTTGCGTTGCCGCACTCGAATTCGAAATACA
>SKCR01047453.1:0-41470 GCA_019454045.1 Zanthoxylum bungeanum
GTTGGCCAAAGTCAAGGTTGTGTGTCATTTAACGGGATCCTAGCCCACTAGGAACTAGGTTTCCTGAGTACTCCACAGAGGGTTAGAGGCTCGTCGAAAAATAGTGGGAGGCAAGTATTAAATTTTCAATTTCGTTTAGATACTTGCCAAAACGCGCTCATTTTATTTTTCGTCGTAATTTATTTATAAATATATTAGTTGGACTAATATTTAAATGTTGTTTTAATTTAACAGTTGGACTGTATTCAAACTACTTCATTTATAGTTGATTATATAATTGGATTATAGTAATCAATATATTTGAATTTAACTGATCATTTATAGTTGATTATATAATGAGATTATAGTAATCAATATATATGAATTTTATCAATCAAATTATAGTTGATTAGATAGTTAGACTATAGTAATCATTATATTCGTATGTACCCGAAATCATTGATTGAATAGTTATACTATTGGAATCAAGATAACTTAAAGATTAACGTTTAAAACATAATCCTGGGTGAAAATGTCTTTAAACGGCTCCAATTTTCAGATTGAGAATAGTACCTCAGGATAGTCCTGGGAACCGAGAAGTTACTTTATTTGATAAAATGACATCTCGGGCCTAAGCCCGGAGTTGAGCAAATAGTAGATCATGATCTTTGGAAGATTCATGTGATGATAACTTTAGTGCTTAATCCGTTATGCTTGCCGCAATAACTCCTTAATTTCTTCGTCAGAATTAAGGATTAGATCCTTAAACCGTGATGTTGAAATTGAAGGATCTTCATAGATCTATCCTTAGATCTTAGAAGTATTAATTGCAATAGAAGAACTCTTAGAGAGTTAAAGGCTATGCTCAAATAGACAAAGCCAGAGTTTGGAAAAGGGCAAGAAGCGCAAGACGCATCTTACTTCGACATCAGGGTAGGCATATTTGGTCTTAACCTGAGACTTGCAACCGCTAATACTTGCGACAATCAGTATACTTTGGTTTTGGTCGTCCAGGGCTTTAACAGGTTCTGTGTACGCCTCTTCTGGGTATACTGAGAATCGTAGTGTACTGGGTGTGATGTCAAGATGGAATTATTACTTAAGTCATATGGAGATGATGGTCACGTAGGATACGGAACTAGTACTCTTAAGTACTGCAGTCATCGAGATAATATGACTAGGTCATGTTTAGAGACTAGTTACCAGAGATCTGATATATGCTTCGTACGGGGCAGACACAATTCCAGCCCCAGGCATTGCATGTGACATCCGATACTGGATCGTAATACGCAATACTACGTATACTACGCCTGACAAATATTATATATTCCTTTAAAGAATATTTCTGGAGAATTGGGTAGGCACAATGCTTTGCTAGAAGCCAACCATGTCTTGTAAATCGGTAAGAACGTGGTACTGGTTACGCACGTATTCGGATAGTCCGATGACCGTATTTACTGCCAACATATCCAGGGATCTCTTGGGTCGCCTCCCAAAGATTCACCGATGACATTTGACTCGAACAATATTAATCTAGGATTAATTAAGAGAGAGAAAATTAATCTAGGATTAATTACGGTAAGAATTAATCTGGGATTAATTCGACAAGAAGAGAGAGAACGCGATTAATTTGGAATTAATCGGTAAAGTAAATTTAATAGTTAAATTGAATTTTACTATTTAATTTATTTATTTGGGATAAAATAATATATTGGATATATTAAATGAAATCAGATTTCAAAGCGAAATTAAATTGGATTTTAATTCTAGCAAACGAATTAGTTTAGAATTAATTCTTAAGTGACTTTCGTATAATTTTGCTAGGCATTATTATTTAATTAAATTAGATTTAATTACGTCACAACGGAAAATTCGTTAATTCGGAATTAAATGAACCCGGGCCCGAGCGAAGTTGCGTGTTGGATTAGCCGACTTAAATTTGGAATTTAAAAGTGGTGGGACCCACTTCACTTACATCAAATTTGGACATTTGATGGAAGTGGTTAGGCTTATTTCAAGGATTTGATTTATTGAAAGAAAGCTTGGCTTTACTTGTAGTTTACACAAACCAATTCCAACACTCCACTCAAGTATAAATTAATTTGGTCAACTTTGGAAGTGCATAATTCACTATTCACAGCAACATTTTCTCTCCCTTTTCTCTCCAAAAACGTGAGCTTCTTCTTCTTGGAGGAGAATTTTTGCTTCACAAATTGTTTTAGCTAGCACTTAATGAGTCTTTTGAAGGTGATAGGGAGACTCACCTATGAGTTTGGAACAACAAAGAGGGCTTGGAAGCTTCAACAACAAAGAAAAAGTCTTGAACTTCATCCGTTCAAAGTGAGTATTTCCGCAACTTATTTTGATTAATTCACACACAAATCACTCCTAGACGATCTTGGCATGTTTTAGGAACACTTACAGTTACGTATATCGAATATCTTACCTTAATTTTCTGGATTCACACACAACTCTCTAAGTCATAGAATTCTAACCAATCATATTCACATAGCTAACTTTGCTTTATCAATTATATAGCACTACATCACGACAATCTTTCATAAGCTATTATCAAACCATAAGGAAATGCAACTATCATGGTGGACCTTAAATTCCACAATACAAAAAATCACATCTGAGGTTGTACTCCAATTTATTTATGTGAAGTTTACACCATTGTAAAAGTATTTATATTTCCTGGTAGTATTAACTTAATAGCACGAATCCTTATCGCTGTCCGGTAATCACTTGGCTAGTATACGCACGTACTCCTCCTTTTATCTTAACATCCATCAATAAAATACCTATTTCCATGTTGGCACATGCCGCATCTAAGTTTTAAAGTTTTTGGCAGGTAATTTCTCGTTTTCATACTGTAAAATTCTGTTGAGTATTTTATATTTACCATCATATTTCATCCACCATCAAGCATCAAGGATGTTCATTTCTAAATCTCTAATTATTTCGACATTCTTTAACTCGATTATGCAAGTAAGCTATCAATTATATTTTGATGCTTCTTAAGACTTTTCAAACGGTTACATCTAAGTCATATCTTCTTTATCCATACTATGCTCAACATCTTGTTTGACTACATTAACTGTGATTTTTCTGAATTCTTCATTATTGTTGAAGGAGAAACATCAAGAATGTTGGTAGGATATGTCCTCTATCCAAGAATAACAGCAACTACATTAATTCAGACTTAAAGTAAAAATAGGTATAGGCAATAATATCCACAAGCAACAAAATATTACAGTGAAGCTTACATCAGGGGATATAACAATTTGGCTATAAGGCAAGAACATGATCATCTTCATATTGATGATCTTCTCATTGACTTTGGGCACTACGAGACATAGGAATGTCACCGATGATGATTTGGGATTGGAGACTATCAGGAAACTTGATTTTGTTATAGCTTTGGACGATACTCCTTGATGACTCCTTAATAGTAGTGAAGAGTTGCCAGTCCCTTTCAATAATATTACTCTATAAACTTAGGCGAATTGAGTCTGCAGAGAGAGCTTTAAGATCACAGGTATGACAGAAGGTAATCTCTTCTGAAAAATCCTCATATCTGTAATAGGCTCTAAGTTTTGGTCTCGATGGCCAATTGGTAAGTCTCCAATCAGTGAGCTGGTGTGACAGTATGATTCTAATTAGATGAATGGGGCGGAAAATGTATGAATAGTCATCCGTCCATTCTGGGGTAATGGTTTCGATCCAAACAGTAATACTTTTGTGGCGTTTATACCATCGATGCAAAATATTATTGACGAAAGGGGAAAGCTCACAAAGGTTGGATTCTAAGATATCGGGATTATTAAGATGAATTGGACTTGGCCTAATAATAAATCCATTCAAGAACCCAAGTTCAAACAAAGTGTCCAGACTCCACTGGCAATGATCAAAGAATTCGTGGCTGTTTATGAAAACTGTGGAATGATATCTGTGATATCCACAGTGAACAATTGCATAATTATTTTTGTATTATATCAAGCCATCTGTTTTTCCATTCCGGATGATTCGAAGAATAAAGCACCACCTCATGAAGTTAGTAGGAACTCGATTCATGATATCCATTGCAATCTCTCTAGGCAACATGACAGATGGAGTTGTATATAGGCAATTGTAAATATCCCTCCAAAGATCTTGAACATATTTGGAATCTATGACTGCTCGATCAATGACTGGCCATTTGCAAAGTTTTTTATATACCACTTTAGCTCTGGTAGCCTTTGGACATGGGCTAGGATTAACAGAGGAAGATGTCATGGAAGAAACTTATTGATCATTCACTAAGAATTCAAGCGTCTCTTTATAGGGAAAGGTAATAATAATTTCTTCATGAGGACACTTCCACAGTATTCATGCTTGATTTGAAAGGGTAACAAGTTTGTGGTGATAATATGTAAAGCAAAGATGTGAGGGCCTGCACAATCTTCTTTTCAACACCAGAAATCTCTAAAGGAGATGGATTTTTGCGTAATTTGTCTCAAGTCTCTTTCTAATGGTTGCCCTTTGAGGCGAACAACTAACTTGCCTACTGCACATTTGTATTTTTCCAATTATTAACATCTCAAAAATTTTAGATGACAGATGATTGACACCAGCAACTCACATCAAGACCACTTGTGTTGATTTCCTTAACTACCAGTTATAACTATATATACTGGTTACTTATAAATCTAAGATTCCTTATTTACTTATCAGATATTGACTCCCACCTTACTGCATTTCTATTTGAAACTACTCAAATTACTTCTTCCAACTATACTCAAAATTAATTTCTACTATAGGTCATGTTGTCCTTTATTGAGTATCTCTTTAAAATGTTCAAGCTTTCCTTAAATCCCAATACACTCACTTTTGATTTGGTATTACTATTTTACTAATTTCTCTATACCGATATCATGGAAACTCTTTGTAAGTCGATTACCCTATATCTTAAGAATTACTTTCTTTGACTTCCTTACCTCTTTTTTGAACTTTTATCCATCTTAAGGCCATGCTTCTCATAATGTATAAGGTTATTACTTTAAACTTAACCTGGTCTATTGCAAATTCAAACCATTTCATTCCTTACAGAATATAATCATCTTACAATTCTGATCTAATTCTCTTATATTTCCATGGTTCAACTATTTGGTTGTCTTGCGATCCGCCTATCCTGTTAGATACTCTCTTTACTTGTGTAATTCCTTGTTAGTATCGAAGTTGATGGGGGGTATCTATATACCTTCCATAAGGATCTGAGGATGCACATTTCTATTATTACCTAAGATTGGATGATAATCTAGTTAATTGACTACTGGCTATAATAAAGGCACTAGGAAAAAGATTTATCATTTACCCTGTTGGGGTTTACATCAGCTCCTTCATTTTTAGTATTCCATAACTTTTATCAATTATTCTGAGATCTCCATTAGCTTTACCATCCTTATGTTGTACCATCTCCTTCATTATCTTCTGTACCATTCACTATTATATCCATATTCTATCTCTTAGCTTCAAACTGTGCTGCTATGATTAGTGGTAATTCACTCACTCTTAATGTATATATATATCTATATTCTCTTTTCCTGCTATAAATTACAACCATACCATTTAGTCTTTTTACTTGTAATAGTACTCTGGTTAACTCTTGAGTATCTCAAACCCTATGGATCTATTCTTCCAACTTTACATGAATTCCTACTATCATTGATCTAATTCATAACCTTTTACTAGTACTACACATTTGTCCATGAAATCTTGTATCAAATTCCCTGATTTCTTATTAATTCCAGAAACTTCTCTACATCTTTTCCAATGGTTTATCCTAGGGTATATCATTCTCAGGCTTCTTTACAATTATTTCCAGTTATATATATATTGGAAAAGGCTGGGACAATCATCTTATGTCCCAACATGTATCGACATTCTTGTCTTGGTTCTGGTATTTTATACCCTAGTAGTGTCTATTGCTCGCATAATACATGTGTGAAAGGAACTATGTCAAAACAGTTCCCTTAACTGGAATCATCAAGGGGTTTTATATCTAGATTACTTAAACCCAATCTAAATCAGATTTCTTAACGAAATTATCTAATCTATTTTCCTTATGTCATTCATTTTATGTGCTTACGGGTTTGATTAGAATGTTTAAAATCTTTACATCCCTTTTATATCTCCAGTTCATTAGAACTCCTATAATTAATCTTAATTACTTACTTCTCGTTTCTTCTGATTGCCCCTCGTTATTCGGAAAATTATTTTATAATTATGTAATGGAGAAAAGCTACCGAATAAGCTTGAAAGAATTTTCGATATGAAAAGAAATATTACTAGAAGAGAATAAACCTTAATTAGGCCTACTCGACATTTTACTCTTGCTCAGGCTTCCTATATTCATCTTTCTCTCACAAGTCTTGGAACTTTCTTATAGAAATTTCGTCCCACTCTCTTAAGTGAACATTTCAAAACTTTATTATTTAGCCTCATAACTCGGCTATACTCCTGGTAGTAAGTTAGGATAACTATATATGAATTCTTAACTTGGATATAGAGTATAGTTGCATTCATAAGGAAAAATATTCGAATAGCTTGGGAAAATTTACTAACATGTCTATAGAACTTGAGGACGTACTCGAGGATCGGATATTAGAGAGGTAGTGCCTCGTATACTAGTACCCCGGGCATACAACGTATACATGACCCCAACACTCTGCCCACTACAGTCACTGACTCCCTAGACCATACTCTGATACCATCTTTGTAACATCCCCAATCCGGGAAATGTTACCGGTAGGGAATAGGCTGTATTATCCCCCCGAGCCTCAAGCCATCTAATTGTGATCAATACTGTCAAACTCATCACAAACATAAGTTCATGCATAGGGTCCAATGCCCAACTCAATAATCAAAAAAATACATCTCTAGTTTTCATACAATGAACTCAAAAATACATTGCACTACAAATCTGATGTTTGACACACTTAAAAACTGATGCTATACAATGAATGTCATGCAACGTTTACTTGACTCTGACTATGCTGCCTTCTGGACTCAACCTGGTGGACTCATCACCCAAGTGACTACCATCAGTATCCATCCTCTCGAGCTTGCCCTTCAGATTTACCTGCAAAACAAAATACTAAGAATGAGAGGGGTTAGATCGTTTGAACGACCTAGTGAGTGGACAGTTTAAAACAAAACTGAAATATTTTATAAAAATCTATGGTTCTAAAACCAAAAATCATTTAGAGAAACAGTCATTTCTGCTCTAAAAACATTTTCTAGAATTTCTCTAAGTCGTGAGTTCTCTTGAGAACTCCTTCATAAAACCATTCTCTTTAAAGAATCAAGTCTCAAAAGTCCGTCTCTGAATTCATAAGATAAAATTCAGAAATTTTCTTTTCAAAAACCTTTGTGAAATTCATTCATAAAACCATATGTAAAATCATCTGTAAAATCAACTGTCAATCTGTACCATAATCCTGTGGTCTTGGGGCGTTGTACTCACTGTCTCCCAAGCCACTAAATCAATAAACAATGGTGCTATCAGTGCCACCAACCTGTCTCTGAAAAATCCGGGTCTAGGGGCCTCGCTATCCCACTAGCCCAACACCCAGGATCTAGAGGTATCTGTCATCTCTAGTCATGTATCCCGTGTGCACACGTCCATATCCGGTATCAATACCGATACCCCACAATACCATGTCCGTCAATTTCATATCCGGAAAATCCATATCTGTATCAAGTTACATCTGAGGTGGGTTTTTCCCCCATGCCTCCAAAATCATAAATTCATATATTTGAAATCATTTTCATCATCAAAGCATTAATCTGAAACCAAGCTTTATCAAAAGCTTAAATCATAATTTTCAACTCGCTTGAAATCAATAATTTCAAGTACAGGTTAATCAAATCAAGATATGCAAAATCATAATCTGAAGACATAGTTAAAATTCTGAAATAAATACTCCCAGATAAAATAAAAATATCCACTCACTTTGCTACGGTAACTCGGGTACGGTATGTGGTGTAGGTAATCTCCGAGTGTCTGGTCAATGATCTAAGGCCAAGGAAATCGTTAGTTTTCCTTGTAATAAATATTAAAGTATATACAATCAATGGTTGATGTTTATGTTTATGGTATGACTTATCATGCGTCTACACATCTATACGAAGCCCTTAGAGTGCCCCCAAATATCTTAGGATAAAACTAGAATGATTGAAAATATATCCTGGAAATGTGCCAAGCGTCGCGACGCCAGCCTTTGGGAGTCACGACGAACACCCAAATTGGAAACACAGTAACCATCCTCTGCTCTTGGTAGGGGTGGGCGCGGTTCGGTTTGGTTCGGATTTTGCTAAAAACCGAACCAAACCATATTTTACGGTCCGATTTTTTATCTCTTAAACCAAACCATTAAATAATGGTTTGGTTCGGATTGAAAATTTTTTAAACCAGCGGTTTACGGATTGGTTCGGTTCGGTTTACAAATTATTCTACTTTAAAAAAAAATTCATCCACTTAAGTGAAGACAAAAAAAAAAAAAAAAAACTAGTCAAGCGAACAAATAGTATGAAGTGCTACGGTGTAAGCTGTGACTCCAGAGAATACATGCACTCAATAGAGGATTGAAAAATGAGGCACAATTAATTCTTGTATTTTTAAAAATTACCTCGAATAATGATACTACCATTATTCTAATTAAGAGACAAATCCAACAGCTTACTTTCAAGAATAAACCATAAAATAAAAAATTAAGAATAAAATTATTAACAAATAATTTAAGAATAAAAGTATTAACAAAAAAATATATTAACAAAAAAATTAAGAATAAAAGTATTAACATACTAATAAAAAGAAAACATAAAGTAAAATTAAAAGAAAAATGCAAATCTTTTTATAAAAATATATATTTTTTTAATTATAACGGTTCGATTCGGTTTAACAGGTGCGGTTCGGTTTAGCATCTGAACCGAACCGTAAACCGTTTGGGGTGGGCCAATCTGAACCGCAAACCAAACCGTTACGAAAAAATCGTAAATTTGGTCTGGTTTGGTTCGGTTCGGTCAATTTTTTTGCCCACCCCTAGCTCTTGGCGTCGCGATGCAAAAGGGTTGGGAGTCGCGACGCGTGCGAATTTTATAATCCAGTAAGTGTCCTATGTTTTGTACGTCGCGACGCTAGTTCACGGGCGTCGCGACGCGCAACTCCCAGATCAACCCAGAACCAAATTTCCAGAACGCGTCGCGATTCCAGTGAGTGGGTGTCGCGACGCGAGGCCATTTCCAGGGCCAAAAATCAACTTTACTTGTACATACCACTTCTTCAACACAACACCAACCATATACACCACAAATACACAACATAACTTCAATTACATCCTTCAACACCATCACACAACCATTATATAAGTCTCAACTTAGTTTCACACTCAGGGATTTCATAATTTGGGGGTTTCTCAAATCATTAACTTTCAAACACAACAATCATGTAAACAACATCAAGCACACCCAATCAACACATCACAATCATCAAAACTCATTTTATCAAGGATTTGGGTCAACCCTTACTCACCTTGATTTTCACTTGTTTCTTCACTAGCAAGACCTTCTAAGCTTCCTCTTCTCTTTTTTCGAAGCTTGCATGTGATGATTGAAGCTTGAATAGTTTTGGTTGATGCAATGGAGAGAATTCTGGAGTTCTCTCCATCATTCTCACGTTTCTCCTCTCAAAAATGTGAAGGGTGAAAGTGTAATATTCCCTTTATATACTAGAGGCTGATGGTAAAAAGAGTAAATGAAGAAAAATGCTAAAAACTTTGAGAATTCCCCAAATTAGTCCTTAGGAATAGTTCATCCGAATTTAAGTTGTATTTCCGATCTATTTCTGTTTCGAATTTGAAGGAATGTCCAACATGAAATTGTAGATCTCAATCTTAGCTTTCTGACGATATAAAAATCATAGAAATCAGATATCGTATGAGAAAGTTACGGTCAGAATACTAAAGGTTGTCCGCATTGAACCTTAGAATGAATTTCATATCGGTACTACAATGAATTTGTCGAATATGATTAAAGTAATTTCATGAGCCCAATACACACTTTCATATGATCATATAACAAGTATTATACCATTCCTAACTTAGTAGTCGTCGGGTTACCGGGGTGTTACACTCATTGAGTGTGGACCCATGTTCATGATATCCTGTGAGTATCAGATAGAATCCGTCAGTCAGGTGTACAAGGTATATGTATCATGTACGTATTTGCGATCTAATAAATCCATGGCCGTGGTATACTTCAGAAGCGAGTTCTGAGTGTTATTTAGAGATCGTAAATTTGAAAGTCGACTATATTAACCTTAGGGATTTGACGTTTCTATCTATATCTCCGGTATAATATTGATAGCTTGTGACATAGAGATTCTACGTATGTAATGACCTCGACTTGCAAAGTTTAGCGAGATTATCGCCGGTCGTCATAATTTACGAGTGGGTGAATTATGGACACAAAATTTGATTCCATGACGGATAAACCTAAACTTAGAGAGTCTCACAATATGAAGTGTACTAGTTGAGCATTTGGGCAACGCGTTATGAATAATACAAATTATTCATGATACTTTATCGGATTAAATAAGTTAATTCGAATCGTGTAACGGTTAAACAAAAATACATGCATAGAGGCTTTTTTGGTCAATTAATAATTAATGTGTATTTGAATTTGATATAAAACTTGATAAGATACATATTAATTATTTGTCAAATGAGATTTTGACACATGTCATTAATATATGTATTTTGTTATTTAGTGTAAATAAAAATACATATATATAATAATAATTATATTAATTATTTATTTAGATATTTAAATGTTAAATATTTAGATAGTAAATACTATATATATTACATAATTTTTATGTAATATGTTTCATTATTATTGGTTACTAATAATATTAAACTTTAAGGTTGAAGTATTCAATTTAATTTTGTCTACTTAAACCTTAATGTTTAATTAGATTAAATAATATTCATTTGTAATAATTGTGATTACATATGTTTATTATTTTTTTGGTAACTAATGACATGATATTCTTTTATTCTTGTCGTTATCAAATTGAACAAGTAACTTAAAGCTTGATATTTAATTAGATTAAATAAATTACAAAATGATCAAATTGCCCCCAATATTTCGGTTAGCCCTATTATTTAAAGTGAAAATTTTATTTTCTCTTTCATAAGCTTCCCTTGGCTGAAACTCATCTCCATGAAAGCTCCCAAAATCTTTCTTGAAGAAACTTGAGAGAAAGTGATGAAATTAAGAGGAAAGCTTAAGAAAATTAGGAGATTTTGAGGTAATCTTCAATATTCTTAAGCTTAGAAAGTTTGTTTCTTGTTCTTGAGTATCTGGAATAGTTCTAGGGTTTCTTTCTTTCTTGGATTTTGGGGCTTTTTGATTTGGAGGATGGATTTGGAGGCTAGATGCATGTGTGAAGTTAGATTGAATAACATTAGTGTAATATTAGTTCAATTTTATCATTTGATGACTTGTTGCCATTCTAGAGTGTTATGACCATTCTTATAACTCCTATAATTGTTCTTGAGTTCTTCATTAGTGGTGGCTTTGATTGGTGTAAATATTAATATGATTAATGTCTAGAAAAATGAATTTAAAGCACGAAAAATTATAATTTTTGTACCCATATCAGATCTGAAAATTCTGGATTTTTGATAATAAAAATTATTATATTTAAATGTATTGGATGTGTATTGGGCATTAGAATAATTGTCGGAAATTATTTCAGAGTGAAAATACGCGAAAACAGCGAAAAACGGTGTTGCCGGGTGAGTTTCGAGCTTACCGGGTGACGGCTGTCCAAACAGTGAGTTGGTCACTGTTCGAGCAGCCCATGACCTGCCCAAGTACTATTGGGGCTGATCTGGGCAGTCCCTGTGTGTATTGGTTGGTCGATTCGTACAAAAACGCATTTTATGTTATTTTGCGGAAAAATAATTTCGTTAAAATTTCGTGGTGTTTCTAAATTATTTATGTCATTATTTGATATCGAATAAATATGCTTAGGTGAAATATGAATGAATTATTTATATGGGATATTGAATAATTTATTCGGTAAGTTTAAAAAATTTTAAAGTTACGATTTCGCCCGAACATCCCCTTCCGTTATGCCTGACCCCAACAGTACTGGACAAGTATCTATTCGTTCTTGGGTTTATTTCGGACAAGGTTTCATGCTACAAAAGTTCATTCCCAGAACTGAAAGACTGAGAGAATCGAAGACTATTACACGTAATGGGTGTTGAGCTTTGTTTCGGATCTAGGGATGGCAACGGGTCGGGTATAAGACGGGGATGTCAATACCCGCACCTGTACCCGCGTGATATATAATATCCCTGGTCCCGGCCCTTCACTCATGCGGGTACGGGTCGAAGATTCCCCGTATAGAAAAATATTACCGTCCCCGTCCCCGTCCCCTATCCTTTATCCCCTTTTATTATTTATTATTATTTTTTTATCTTTATGCTTTTTTTAAAAAAAATCAATTAAAAATTTATTAGAACAAATAGATATAAAATAAAATTACTAAATTAACAACTGTAGGTTTAAATTTACTTTAATACTTAAATAAATAATAAAAATACATAAATTACCAAATAAATACTATTATTGTAGAAATCTCATCTTTAAAAAAAATGAAATGAATTAATGAATTAATATTGATATAAATCTCATCTTCAAAATAAAGAGAAAAATATTATATTATATTATATTAAATTAAATTAAACAAATAAATTATGTTTTTCCTATTTTTTATTTAATAAGTAATTAATTTTTTGACTAAAAAATTATTAATTAAAAATTAAAAGTCAAACGGGTTTATTGAGCGGGTAGGGGTTAGAAAGTCTTATACCCATATCCGGCTCGTATACCTAACAGGTATTAAAAATTATACCCGCACCCGACCCGTTTCTAAAAAAGATCGCTAAATACCCGCTCCTAATACCTCGGGCCCCCATCCCCGCGGGGATTTTTGCCATCCCTATTCGGATCAACTGGAACCAAACATAAGGTAAATATGTGGTGACAAAATTCATTGATCACCATAGTCATGTGTTGGCTGCAGTATATGAGACATAATTTATGTGCTTCCATCGTCATGTAAATGAATCTGATTTGGTCCACGCGAAGGCGTTGGGACAAGTTGGTGTTAAACTCTGCCAATACATGGACTACAAATATGATCAAGCTGGAGGTTTCAATAAAGTTGGCTTCTTGTGTAAGGACTTATAGAACCAACTCGACATGAGACATCATACTGAACGTGTAGACATAAATACTGAAGTTATCATTGCATACCTTGTTGTAAAGGCCTATTCAAATATTAGCGTACAATATGAATATATATTGGATGAAGAAAATAGATTGTGTAATTTATTCTAGACAGCCAGTATTTGTCGATATGACTATCAATGTTTTGGGGATGTTTTGGCGTTTGATGCAACTTATTAAAAAATTGGTGTTAATCACCATCGATGAACCACTGTGTTTGCATTTGTATTACTCACACATGAAACTGTAGATGCATACACATGGCTGCTACAAACATTCCTAACTGTTGTGGAAATAAGAAGCCTAAGACTGTCATTACGGATGGCAACAAGGCAATGTCAAAGGCTATTAAAATAGTTATGGCTGGTTGTGCTCATCATATGTGTTCTTGGAATCTTGAAAGGAATGCGCAGGCAAATATAAAAGTGTATTCACTTCAAAATTTCGACACTTAATGTTAGATTCTATGTCTGTTGATGAATTTGACAAGAAATGGTTCACACTAATCTGTTAAAAAAAATGTATACAATAATCATGATGTTGTAATATACACAAAGCGAGTATTCCAATGGGTTCAGAAAAAGATACTTGGTGAGACTAGCCTAAAGATAACCAAATGTGTGAATCTGTCTGATTCAATTATCTACACTATTAAACATTTTGAGAATAATAGGGCAACCAAATGGACTAAAATTATATCTAATTTATCAAGCTTTCGCAGCAACCAAATGGACTAAAACTCAAACCCTAATAATCAAATTGAACAAAACTCAAACACTATAGTTAACCCATAACAAAATCGCTTAATACGAAAACAACCATGACTCAAATACAGTAAAATCGAGTTGGAAACTAACAAATAACATCCAATTACTAGAAACCATCTGACATATAACCATCATGAAGTTAATAACGAGAAGCAAAAAATCTCTCATTTCTTGTTTTTTATTCGATTCTAGCAGAATTTTTTTCAAAACTCATGATGACAAGACTCATTTGCCATAAATGGAAACTAAAAAACAGACTCTGTGTCACCAAGATCGCAAGACTCAAGCTTTTAACAAGGTATACACTAAAAGCATCATGCATTGATAAATTTTAGAGATCTGATATAAAAAAAAAAAATTCAGCTTTCAAAAAATTTATTAAAGGCTTTCAACGTCATATATACTAAATTTAAAGCCAACTCATTTTCCATAAAACAAAACTAAACATACCCACATGAAAAAAAATACCATTAAAAACATCCAATCAAATCAGTCAAATGATTTAAAAGTATAATTTAAAAGATTTTATTTGAATTCGACTTGACTAAATCGAGCCGAATTATTGCGAATCTAATAAAACAAATCTAAAACCGAACCAAAATAAAAACAGGAACCGAATTAATCCGTTCAATTCCATCACTCATTTTCTGCCCATTCCTAATAAATACAAGTGTACATAAATTTTATTATCCGTTGATTGTAATAAAATTAATTAAAACAATCTTCACAATATCATCTTAAAAAATTTCCCATTTACGGTGAACACGTGCATGAAACTGCACACATCCTGTGAAAAGAATATGGGGGACCATCCTTATCATATTTTAGCCAACTAAAAACATAAACATCATTAAATAAAATCTCCGCAAGATCAAAAATGTTACCTTCTCTCATTCATGTATTAATTAATTTCACCGTTCAACAACCAATCTTCCAGTTGAGGGCACCTCTGGCCTCTATAATAACTCCCAAAATAAAATTGAAACAATGGTAATTAAATATTAAAAAAAGAAAAAAAAAACATCTTATGTGATTCAGGTAGTGAATATTTTTCGGAAATGTGAGGATATATTAGCAAAACCCTCCACTTGATCATCTCGGTTAAAACCACAAATAAATTTAGCAAGTAAATAAAATTTGTATCCCCCATAGGATTTAGGGGTTGGCAAAAAAACCGACCGAACCAAACCAAACCGGACCAAATTTACGCTTTTTTTTCTAACGGTTCGGTTTGCGGTTCGAATTGGCCCACCCCCAAACGGTTTACGGTTCGGTTCAGGAGCTAATCCGAACCGCACCTGTTAAACCGAACCGAACCGTTATAATTAAAAAAATTATATATTTTATAAAAAAATTTGTATTTTTCTTTTAATTTATTCTATGTTTTCTTTTTATTAGTATGTTAATACTTTTATTCTTAAATTTTTTGTTAATATATTTATTTGTTAATACTTTTATTCTTCAATTTATTTGTTAATACTTTTATTCTTCAATTTATTTGTTAATACTTTTATTCTTCAATTTTTTGTTTTATGGTAGCATCATTATTCTTGAAAGTAAGATGTTGGATTTGTTTCTTAATTAGAATGATGGTAGCATCATTATTCAAGGTAATTTTTAAAAAATACAATAATTAATTGTGCCTCATTTTTCAATCCTTAATGGAGTGCATGTGTACCTGGAGTCACAGCTTATACCCTAGCACTTCATACTATTTGTTGGATAAACTAGTTTTTTTTTTTTTTTGGTCTTCACTTAAGTAGATGAAAATTTATTTTAAATATAATAATCCGTAAACCGAACCGAACCAATCCGTAAACCGCTGGTTTAAAAAATTTTCAATCCGAACCAAACCATTATTTAATGGTTGGTTTGAGAGGTAAAAAATCCAAACAGTAAAATATGATTTGGTTCGGTTTTTAACAAAAATCGAACCGCGCCCACCCCTAATTGGAACCATTACCATATTTACTTCTACAACCAATCAGCTCTTTTAAATCTTGTTGGCATTCAAAAACCAAACCAACCATCTTTATTATTCTGCAGCAAGAGACAGAGTACAGCTAAAGGTCCCCCACTGACCTCTTTGATATTTCAAGTATCTCAAAGAATCATCAGCTCCAGAATATCACTCACTCAATTTTTTGCTCTTCATCTTGATCTCTTTGCTTTCCTCGCCTTCAATAAAATGGGTGAAAATCCAATATTGAAATGGGTTTTTTAATTTTAGCAAATTATTTAGCCTTCAGCATTTGCTTCTCTGCTGATGTAAAGACTTATATTATCCAAATGGACAAGTCTGCAATGCCCGAGTCTTTTTCGGATCATGTTGAATGGTACTCATCGAAAGTGAAAGCCATAGCTTATGAAAATGATGAGGATAGGATAATTTACAATTACCAGACGGCTTTCCATGGAGTTGCTGCACGGTTGAGCGAAGAAGAAGCTGAGAGCTAGAGCATGAAGATGGTGTAATGGCAATATTTCCCGAAACCAAATACGAGCTGCATACGACAAGGAGTCCTCTGTTTCTCGGACTGGAGCCTGAAGACATCACAAGTGTTTGGTCTCAGAAAGTTGGTGATCATGATGTTGTTGTTGGGGTACTTGACACTGGTATATGGCCTGAAAGTGCAAGCTTTAAGGACACGGGCATGACACCGGTGCCTGCTCATTGGAAAGGCGCATGTGAAACAGGACGAGGGTTCCAGAAACATCACTGCAATAGAAAAATTGTGGGTGCAAGAGTATTCTACAAGGGATATGAAGCTGCTACAGGAAAAATCAATGACCAAAATGAGTATAAATCGCCAAGAGATCAAGATGGGCATGGGACCCACACGGCAGCCACTGTTGCTGGCTCTCCTGTACGTGGCGCTAATCTTCTTGGTTATGCTTATGGAACAGCCAGAGGAATGTCCACTGGAGCAAGAATTGCGGCGTATAAGGTTTGCTGGTCCGGTGGATGCTTCAGTTCAGATATTTTGTCGGCAGCTGATAGAGCGGTTGCTGATGGAGTGAATGTTTTATCAATTTCGTTGGGTGGGGGGTGTCGTCTTATTATCGTGACAGTTTGTCGATTGCTGCGTTTGGGGCAATGGAAATGGGTTGTTTGTTTCATGTTCAGCTGGAAATGGTGGTCCAGATCCTTTTAGTCTCACAAATGTATCGCCATGGATCACAACTGTTGGAGCTAGCACAATGGATAGAGATTTTCCTGCTGCTGTTAAGCTTGGAACTGGCAGGATTATAACTGGAGTTTCACTTTATAAAGGCAGGAGAGCTCTGTTTCGAAATAAAGAGTATCATGTGGTTTACATGGGAAGCAATTCAAGCAATCCTGATCCAAGCTCTTTGTGTTTGGAGGGAACTCTGGATCCACGTACAGTTGCTGGAAAAATTGTGATCTGTGACCGCGGTATTAGTCCTCGAGTGCAAAAGGGTCAGGTTGTGAAAGACGCTGGAGGAATTGGCATGATTCTTGCAAATACAGCTGCAAATGGAGAGGAGCTGGTTGCTGATTGTCACCTACTGCCTGCAGTTGCGGTGGGGGAAATTGAAGGGAAAGAGATTAAGCATTATGCACTAAGAAGTCCAAAAGCAACAGCAACGCTAACATTTCTTGGTACCAGAGTGGGCATTAAGCCTTCTCCAGTAGTGGCAGCATTTTCCTCTAGGGGACCAAATTTTCTCACTCTTGAAATCCTAAAACCTGATATTGTTGCTCCTGGGGTGAACATTCTTGCTGCTTGGACGGGTGAAACAGGGCCATCAAGCTTGCCAACTGATCGCCGGAGAGTGAAGTTTAACATTTTGTCTGGTACTTCAATGTCATGCCCTCATGTGAGTGGAATTGCAGCTCTGCTCAAGGCAAGGCACCGGAATGGAGTCCGGCCGCAATCAAATCAGCACTTATGACTACAGCTTATGTTCATGATAACACACAGAATCCTCTAAAAGATGCCTCAGCAGCTGAACCTTCAAGCCCATATGACCATGGCGCTGGACATATAAACCCAGTGAAAGCACTAGACCCAGGTTTGATTTATGACATTAATGCACAGGATTACTTTGATTTCCTCTGCACACAGAAGCTAACTCCAATGCAGCTACAAGTTTTCGGAAAGTATGCAAATAGAACTTGCAAACACTCTACTATTGCCAAGCCAGGGGATTTGAACTACCCAGCAATTTCAGTTGTGTTCCCAGAGACTGCAAACTTTTCTACATTGACTCTTCACAGAACTGTCACCAATGTCGGGCCTCCTGTTTCAAATTACCACGTTGTTGTGCCATCATTCAAAGGTGTAGCCATAAAAGTTGAGCCTGGAACCTTGAAATTCACCAAGAAATACCAGAAACTTTCTTACAAGATTACTTTCACAACAAAATCTCGAGAAACAATTCCGGAATTTGGAGGTTGGTATGGAAGGATGGAGTGCACAAAGTTAGAAGCCCAGTTGTCATCACCTGGCTGGCTGGTTGATTTTTTTTTTTTTTTAGAAAAAAAAAAATCATAAGGATCTTTATTTGATTTTGTTAGAATCAAGTTGTGTGTTAATTAAGAGCCAAGAGGCTCATAAGGTTAGCATTTGCACTGCATTTTCTTTATGTTTCCTTAACAATGATCCTGCACCATTTTCATATGATCAGCAATTTGAATATGTACTCCAAATTTCAGAATAAATTTATACTTGGGCCAATTGCTATGTTAATGGCCCCATTGACAGATTGAGCATAACTTCAATTTTATCAATCAAAAGCAAGTTATCAAATCATATAAAATTGAAGTAATCCAAAGGAGAAATAGCTGGGCTAACCATTCAATTTCCGTCAGTAGTTTTGTTAGGTTTTGAGTTTTGGTAAATTCGTTAAAAAACTTTAGAAACTTTCATTCTGACTCTATTGATTTGTATTCTCAAGTCCTAATCAGTGAGGAATAAACTTTTTTTTTTGAAATGGTTGGAAATCTATCGTCAAATTATCATTTCCGGGCTTATGCGAACAGCTAAAACTTCCGGCTGTCCCAGGTTCTTACAAGAACGTACTCTCTGGATTTGACCCAAGACTTCAATGTGAGATCTTGATGTTGGTTTTCAGAGTTCATGCGCAGCGGAAATCGTTTTTGGGTAACAGGAAAAATTTAATTTCACATGAATAATAAAATCGGATCCGTATTTTCTGGTATATTAATAATAAAATTATTTAGAACTCAGGTTAGAAATATACCTGTAGATCTGGATCTGTTTGTAAATCGATTATTTGAACCACGATCTTCCTCGTCTATCTCCTCACCTCCAACGACACGTGTGGGCGTGAAAGTAATTACGAAGAATACTCTAATTTATTAAGGATCCGTGTACTCAGCACATGAGACGAATTCTGGATGCTGTTTCGTTTTGATTTTCTCAAAATCAAACTTAAGGAAAATAAAATAAAAACTATTTGCTTTCTTATTTTTCCAGCAGCCTCACCTTTTTTTTTTGTTGCTCTCTTGTTTTTTTTAAATCAAAAAAGGATGTCAACTTTTGATCAAAAACTTAACTCTCATAGCTCACGTTTTTTTATTTTATATGTTGGATGAATTTTTATCAAATCCAAATTCTAAGAATTGCTTCGTTTTTTATTTTTTGAATTTTCAAAAATAATGTCAAGCATATCTTTAGGATATTATTATTTTGATTTTCAAAAAATCAAAATAAAATTGTTAATATTTATCTCATAATTTATCAAAGATAATTCATTAAAAACAATTTTCAAAATTTCAACTTTTGAAAATATTATCTCATTAAATTAAAATTTAATTAATCAAATTAATTAAATATTAATTTTCATAAATTAATAAATAGATACATTATCTATTAATAAATATATATTAAGACAACATTTGTCATAATTCCAAACAAGAGCTATATATAGAATAATTAGATGTAAAATAATTCATAATTATTTTAAATAGTTCCAACTATTTTTCTTCGTAATCATAATCGTTCGACAGTGATAGAAGATGACGAGGGGACCGATGGACCTATAATTCTAAGCTCCAATAATTCCGTCGATTATTATAAACTCTTTTATTAATCAAACGAAAATTATTAATTTGGAGTAACTCCACTAAATACCCAGAATTGCACTCTCAGAATATAGAATTAATTACTCAAAGTATTCATCTATTGATATAGTCATTACCTATGTAGTGATCCTCCATAACAGATTCGTAAAGGAGAGGTATAAAAAATCCGTTAACCTCTCCAATTACATCTTTATCCTTGACTTCCATTAGTTCTCAAGTGAACAATTAATTCATAACTTTTATGAATTTGCGCGCTAATCGTTCAGGTCCTGAACTAACAACAAGAGAATCTTATGAACGGATTTCATTATATCAAGGTTAGCATTCCCAACTATTCATTCAACTCATTCCAAAATACAAGGTTTACGAAATGTAATAAATACAAAACCATACCGAGTAAATTAAAGAATAAATTAATATGATATAGGAGTCTGTTAAATATAATGAATTAAGATCATCACATATATGACCATCATTATGATAAAATTGATGTTCTTTATTTAACGGAAATTATTAGAACTTTTCAATTTTATCTGGTCCTGTCCAATATAATCTTATTATATAAAACACATTCATTTCTATGTCTCTACATAATATAGTATGGATAGAACTATATCATTCATAAATGGAATGAACTGTATTATGACTTTGGATTTGAAGATTCTCAACTTCAAATCATAGTCATGGACAAATTTTGATTATTACTCTTTAAATTTTATCCATGCATATATGCATGTAACATTTTACATACACATATGTTTAATTTAAAGCTACATAAATAATCACGGAATTTTCATGAATTTTATAAAGCAAATCAAAATGCATACATGGAATAAAATAGAATCACAAATTTATAATCAATCATGTTTCGAACATATTTGCTTGTCGGGCATACAAATCCCAACAAACTCCCACTTGCCCTAAAGCAAATGAGACATGTCTCTAATCCCCAATCCTTCTAGATGCCCCTCAAAACTCTTTGCAGGCAGCGTCTTGGTAAAAGGATGGCTAGATTCTCTGAAGATGGAATCTTCAGAACAGCCACGTCTCCGCGTTGCACAATGTCCCTAATCACATGATATTTCCGCTCAATATGTTTTGATCTCTTGTGGCTTCTTGGTTCTTTGGAATTAGCCACTGCACCACTATTCTCACAATAAAGTGACAATGGCTTGTCCATATCTGGAACCACTTCCAGATCGGTAAAGAACTTTCGGAGCCAAACCGCTTCTTTGGCAGCTTCACAAGCAGCCACATATTCGGCTTCCATAGTTGAATCAACAACACATGGTTGTTTGATGCTTCTCCAAACTATAGCTCCCCCACCAAGAGTAAACATTGATCCAGATATCGACTTTCGATCATCTGTATCTGATTGAAAATCAGAATCAGTATATCCAATCGGAATCAAATCCCTGCCATAATAAACAAGCATATAGTTCCTCGTTCTCCGTAGATACTTGAGAATATGCTTAACTGCTACCCAATGATCTAATCCTGGATTTGACTGAAAACGACTAACTATTCCCACTGCATAGCATAACATACATCAAGTTCCCTACTGCCGATGCATATGGAATCCGTCTCATATCTTCTTCCTCTTGGGATGTCGAATGACACTGCCTTTTAGAAAGAACAACTCCATGACGGGAAGGTAAGTTACCTTTTTGGAGTTATGCATTAAATATCTAACAAGCATATGTCAATATACAATGTCTGAGACAGAGCTAGCACTTTTTTCTTGTGATCTCTAATAGACGGATCCCAAGAATATAACTTGTTTCTCCCAAATATTTCATTTGGAATTGTTCAGCTAGCCAAGCCTTTACGTCTGATAATAGTTCCACATTATTCCAATACGTAGAATCTCATCAACATAAAGTATTAGAAAGACCACTCGCTTGTCCTTGATGAATTTATAAACACAAGATTCATCAGGATTTTGGATAAAGCCATAAGATTTGATCGCCTCATCAAATCTATGTTCCAAGATCTGGACGCTTGCTTAAGTCCATAGATAGACCTTGGCAACTTGCAAACCCACCTTTTCTTTTCGTCCGTTGCTAATAAAACCTTTTGGTTGCTCATATAGATGGTCTCTTCAAGATAGCCATTCAAAAAGGTTGCCTTGACATCCATCTGCTAAAATTTCATAATCATAATGAGCAGCACATGGAAAGCAAGATTCGAATGGACTTCAGCATGGCTACTGGTGAAAAAGTTTCCTCATAGTCAACTCCTTCTTTTTGGGTATAACCCTTTGCCACTAGCCTTGCCTTTAAAATGTCTCTAATTACCCTCCCATTCCCCTCTTTCTTTTGTAGATCCATTTACACCCTATAGGATTTACTCCTTCAGGTAGATCTAAGCTCCCAGACTGAGTTGGAATACATGGATTCCATCTCAAGTTTCATTAGCCTCAGGCCATTTCTCTTTGTCATGATCTTCCATTGCACATCTATATGTTAATAGGTCATCTTTTCCATCATCAGTGATAGCAACTTGTGCTTCACCATCTTGTCTATATCGAGAAGGTAGTCGTACTATCCTCCCACTACGATGAGGGTGGTAAGATGTTCTGACTCGAAGATGTGGTCTCCTTGCTTTGTGGAACAACAATCCTAGCAATTTGTTGACCGATCTCATCAGATTTTAATTCCTCCAAGACTATCTTGCTTTGATGTTTTGAAGTCTGTCATATAATTATTCTCAAGAACGGGCATTTGTCGACACAAACACCTTATTATCTTGAGGATTATAAAACACACATCCTCTTTTGCCTTTTGCATATCCTACAAAGAAACAAACTTCAGAACGCATTTCCAACTTTGTTGTCTCTACCCATTAGCACGTATGCTGGGCACCCCCATATACGAAGTGACTCACTCTGGATTTGTGGCCACTCCATAACTCTAAAGGTGTTATTGGTACTGACTTAGATGGAACCACATTCAAAATATAGGTTGCTGTTTGTATAGCATACCCCCAAACAATTTTGGAAGTGAAGAATAACTCAACATGGAACGAATCATGTCGAGTAAAGTTCGATTCCTCCTCTCAGCTACTCCATTTTGCTGAGGTTGTACCAGGTGCAGTTATGTTGGGACAAAATCTCATACTCTAATAGGTGATCTTTGAATTCATTATCAAGGTATTCACCTCCTCGATCTGATCGAAGGCATTGATTTGATTTACCTAATTGTTTTTCCGTTTCGATTTGGAATTCTTTAAACTTTCAAAAGTTTCAGACTTATGTTTCATTAGGTAAACATAACCATATCTAGAATAATCATCAACAAAAGTAACGAAGTACTCATAGCCACCTCTTGCTTGTGTAGACATTAGGTTCACAAACATCTGAATGTATAAGCTTCAGTTGTTCTTTGGGCCCTATTGCCTTTTGCAGAGAAAGACCTCTTTGTCATCTTACCTTCAAGACATGATTCACAGACGGGTAGAGTACCAACATTTAGTTTCTCGTAAAGGACCATCATTTACAAGTCTATTTATCCTGTCAAAATTTATATGACCAAGTCTTAGGTGCCATAGATATGTGTTATCAGTGTGAGAAATCTTTTGTTTCTTGTTTTTTTTGGCAATGCAACTTTGAACATTTCAGCATTCAATAATGAATTAAATTGGGCTTATTACATAGAGCCCATTTTCAATAAAACAGAACAAATATTCAAACATTTCTTGAAATAACAACTGATTTATTATCAAAAGAAACTGAATAACATTGTTCAGAAAGTCGAGAAACTGAAATGAGGTTTCTAGTAAACCCCGGTACGAAATAAAACATTATTCAAAAATAAAAATTTATTATTCTCAACATAAGTTTTATTTGTCCAACTGCTGATGCTGAAACTAAAGCGTCATTCCCAACTCTCAAAGTAAAGTCCCCATCAGCAAGTTCTTGTGTAAGAATCAAGCTTCTGTAAGAAGCAACAAATATGATTAGTCGCTCCTGAATCAATTATCCAGGGTGATAAATCATTTTCAACTAAACAAGATTCAGTAACAAGTAACTGATTTACCTTGATTATTGTTGGCTTGTTTCTTTTGCTGCTGCTTCCCGCTTTTTCTCAGTTCCTGAACTCTTACCTTTATTTCTTTATTTCTCTTTCTCTTCTTTAAAGAATAATTAGAGGTAGAAGGTCAACAACATTTGTTTTTACCTTGTTCTCCACAGAAAAAGACTCAAAAGTTGTGAGTTCGATAAGTAATTGAGTCAAAGTATAACTCAAGTTCTATCATAAAGTAAATATCTTTTGAACTGGAGAATTGTGGGCTAAGACTTTCAAAATTAAGAGTCCACTTTTATGCCTTCATCTATAGTTGCACCGTTGATTTCAGCTTCATGAATCATACTAATTCATCATTAGCACATGTTCACGAACACGGGTTCCAGCTTCCATTTTGCAGTTCAAGACTTTCCTGAATGCTTCATGTTGGCTTGATCAGAGGGTTCGCCAAACATGCCCTGTAGAGACTCCATTATTCATAAGCAGTCTGTCTTTTCGAACTTTGCTTTAAGCACATTGGACATAGTGGCAAATAAATAACAACGAGCCTTGTCATTTCTCGAACCCAATTCTCATAGACATCTATAATGTTTTTGTTTTGGCATTCTCAGCAGGTTTGGGAGGAATTCCTCTATCAGGACAAACTTCAGGTTATCCAGCACAAGTATTATATTCATGTCATACTTCCACTTAGCAAAGTTTCACCAGTTTATTTTTCAGTAGGAAGCATTGATATGATTGGATTTTGACATATTTCTGAAATCATTAAAAAAATATTCTAAATTATTCCATACATAAAATTCAAAATAAATTCGGCATAGTAATCATGTTGCATGATGCATATGCAAAAACACTAAAATATATGCCACTATAGCCTCGGAAAATTTAATAAGCATATTATTTTGCCTTAGGGTCGATCATAACACCTTATTAAAATAAAGACAATCTCAATTAATAAATTTAACTCAAATATCTCATATTTCAAAATTTATTAATAACCGATTTTTGGTCTAAATATAATTAACACTTTTAAATATTTATATGAGTGTAACCCACCGTTTGGATCCTAAAAATTTAACATCATAATAACCACCTTAGGGTAAGTTAATTATGAAATACATTTTATAAATCCTATCATAAGCAAACAACCTTGATTAAACCTAAGCAAACACTTCCTTAGGGAGGATGAAACTAAAGTCATCACGAAGCCCCACTTAGATTCACGATGTTGCACTAACGTGTGGAGACCAAATGATGTTTTGATAAACTACCTGCGCCTCCCACTCATTATTTTAAGTTTAGTGATTTAATATGTAAAACATCTAAGTTTTGAAAACTTAGTGGAAAAAGACCATGAAATCAATATTAAAGGTCTTTAATAACCAATATAATTGTTTCATAATAAAATTACCCGCTTTACTAATAAAACTTAAATTAATATGATACATCTAAGTTATTCATGATAAACAATTTTACTAAAAAATTAGAACTAAATTTAGTGACATTACAAATTTTAACGATTTAAAATTAATTCACAAATTTATTTAATCGATTAATCGATAAAAATTCTAAAATAATTTTAATCAAATTATAAACTAATGACAATCATAAATAAATTTATGAAAATGCACATGTATGTATGGCATGTTATAAAGCAAGAGATAGGATGTGCTTCATTAAATGCATGAGATAAAAAATATTTTAATTCACACAAAATAAATAAATTGGATATTAACTGGGTTGACAATTTGGGTATTTCTAATTAAAACAAAAAAATAACTGTTTTTAAATATTAGTCATTAGTTCTAAAATCTGAAACAAAAAAAAAACAAAAAAATAAAATTAGAGCAAATAGCCACAAAAAAAAAACTCGCAATACTGTGTCAAAAAACCGTAAATATAGAAGTGGGCAGAAAGCAAACAGCCTCGGGCAGCAGCCTCATGCTGCTGTTCTGCAGCAGCAGTGCACTGCAGCAGTCTCACTGCTGCAGTGCAGTAACCAAAAACAATTTGGAAAAAATAAATATATTTTGCAGACATCCGTCATTTGGCTTGATCTTCATCTCCAACGCTTACAAATAATTAACAATTACAAAAAAAAATACCCATTTAATTTTTGGGTTTACATATCCAATATATAAAGCAAAAAAAATTAAAATCCTAAACAAATGTCAACCATACAATTAACGATTAATATTCATACATTCATCAATATGATAATTCATAAAAATGCATAGCCTACTCTTTTACATACATTTAAATGATTTACAATAAATCATTCTTATTAATATACTAGAATAAATACGACCGCTCTGATACCATTTGTTGGTTTTCAGAGTTCATGCGCAGCGGAAATCGTTTTTGGGTAACAGAAAAAATTTAATTTCACATGAACAATAAAATCGGATCCGTATTTTCTGGTATATTAATAATAAAATTATTAGAACTCAGGTTAGAAATAACTTGTAGATCGGATCTGTTTGTAAATCGATTATTTGAACCACGATCTTCCTCGTATATCTCCTCACCTCCAACGACAATGTGGGCGGGAAGTGAAAGTAATTACGAAGAATACTCTAATTTATTAAGATCCTATACGTGTACTCAGCACATGAGACGAATCCTGGATGCTGTTTCCTTTTGATTTTCTCAAAATCAAAACTTAAGGAAAAATAAAATAAAACTATTTGCTTTTTATTTTTTTACAGCAGCCTTCACCTTTTTTTTTTGTTGCTCTCTTGATTTTTTTTTTTAAATCAAAAAAAGGATGTCAACTTTTGATCAAAAACTTAACTCTCATAGCTCACGTTTTTTTATTTTTTATATGTTGGATGAATTTTGATCAAATCCAAATTCTAAAGAATTGCTTACGTTTTGATATTTTTGAATTTCAAAAATAAGGAAAGAAATCTTTTAAGGATATTATTAATTTGATTTTCAAAAAATCAAAATAAAATTGTTTAATATTATATCATAATTTATCAAAGATAATTCATTAAAAAAAATTTCAAAATTTCAAACTTTTGAAAATTTATCTCATTAAAATTAAAATTAATTAATCATATTAATTAAAATTAATTTTCATAAATAATAAATAGATACTTATCTATTAATTAATATATATTAAGACAACATTTGTCATAATTTCCAAACAAAGCTATATAGAATAATTAGATGTTAAAATAATTCATAATTATTTTAAATAGTTCCCAACTATTTTTCTTCGTAATCATAATCGTTCGAACAGTGATAGAAGACGACGAGGGGACCGATGAACCTATTTCTAAGCTCCAATAATTCCGTCGATTAATTATAAACTCTTTTATTAATCAAACGAAAAATTATTAATTTTGGAGTAACTCCACTAAATACCCAGAATTGCACTCTCAGAATTATAGAATTAATTACTCAAAGTATTCATCCATTGAATTAGTCATTACCTATGTAGTGATCCCTCATTAACAGATTCGTAAAGGAGATAGGTATAAAAAATCTGTTAACATCTCAATTACATCTTTATCCTTAACTCCATTAGTTCTCAAGTGAACAATAATTCATAACTTTTATGAATTTGCGCGGTAATCGTTCAGGTCCTAAACTAACAAACAAGAGAATCTATAGAACGGATTTCATTATATCAGGTTAGCATTCCAACTACTCATTCAACTCATTCCAAAATACAAAGAATGTAATAAATACAAAACAATACCGCGTAAATTAAAGTAATAAAATACAAAATCAATAACCGATCATTAAGAAGACAATAAATAACTAATAAGATATAGGAAGTCTGAGCTAAACATGAAGATATAAATGATATAATGCTAAATAAATGATAAATCACATATGGACCATCATTATGATAAAATTGATGTCTTTATTTAACGGAAATTATTAGAACTTTTCAATTTTATCTGGTCCTGTCCAATATAATCTTATTATATAAAACACATTCATTTCTATGTCTCTACATAATATAGTATGGATAGAACTATATCATTCATAAATGGAATGAACTGTATTTATGACTTTGGATTTGAAGATTCTCAACTTCAAATCATAGTCATGGACAAAATTTGATTATTACTCTTTAAATTTTATCCATGCATATATGCATGTAACATTTTACATACACATATATGTTTAATTTAAAGCTACATAATAATCACGGAATTTTCATGAATTTTATAAAGCAAATCAAAATGCATACATGGAAAAAATAGAATCACAAATATTAATCAATCATGTTTCGAACATATTTGCTTATCGAGCATACAAATCCCAACACTTCAGCCATACACCACCAAATCATGTTTCTTAAGACTAAGGATGAATAAACTTGCAAACATCGTAACATGAAAAATGTGTATGGCAATGGCATCAATTGAGACTTGATGAAGACTCCATATAGGAAGCATTATATAAACGCGAGAATAATTGGTACCTATTATAATTTTCAAATAAACCGGACGCATTTCTGGAAGCAACAAGGACTTAAAAATGAGGCAAAAACATTACACGTGTTCAGCAGTGCATTTTCAAGAAACAAGTTGAAAACAAGTAAATTTTTCATCTCAACTTTTGCATGTCTTGATTGACTAACAAAAATTAAATACTCACTCAACTTGATTATTAAACATCATAAACGTGTCACCATTTTAACGTATTTTATAAAATATTTGCAATACTAACAGGGAAAAAATAGCAAAACTATGGATGATAATTTAGATGGATATTTTGAATATCTGTTAATATTTATCTAATAAGATATATTATATTCGTAGTTTAATGAATAATAGATGGTTGTGCATATGAAATTAATTATCGCAATAGATATTGAATGGTTGCATATATCACTTTTAGATAGTCGATATATGATATTCGTCCAATATCTAAAGAATATCTTAAACTTATTATGAACACAAACATAAGATTATGTCTCTTTATGTATTTTGGTTTCTAGATATTATTTTTTATGATTAATATTAATTTTCTAGTATTGATGGTGATTATGGACAAATGATTGATAAATGGAATCTGCTGGTTTTGTTTGGTTAAGCGATACTGAAGATTGTGTTGATATATTATTTTCCATGAAAACGTGACATATGTAAATTGTTTTTGTTGAATTTTTTTTTTTTGGTTAATGATAACATTTTATGTGAAAATTCTATTGAAATTGATATTTAAAAATCTGTTAAAATAAATTTGTATTGAATTGTTAGATTTATATTAAATGAACTAGTTAATTTCTATTTTTTCTAATTTTATGGAGACTTTGGACATATATGGATGGATGCGGATGCAGAAATCATCTTTGAAAATTTTATTGGATATAGATAGGTAGTGAATGACACACTCACAAAGTAGTTCTTTACTCTTAAGTATAAGAGTGTCGAAGTAATAAAATAATCCGTTAATTCAGGGATCGATCCACATGGAATAAATTTAGTAAAATAAAATAATAATTTGAGTAAAAATCAAAATACTGAATTATTTGAAATGATTGACAATTTTAAATTGAACTGCAATAATAAATAAAATATTTGGGCTAGAGAATCTACTTTTAATATTTCAAATTTAGAAATTTTATTTTTTATAATATATAAATTGTCATTATTACTGAGTTAATTTATTTCAGAAATTAATTATGTCAAAACAACCAACCATAACAACCAGCCATAAAGGCGATGATAACATTTATCTATACAAGTCTAGTTAGGTACTCAATTATGTCAAATAAATAAAACCAGTCATATAGTCGATAACAAAGTTTTGTCAATAATTAATATAGATTTAAATTAAATATTAATCATTAGATTACAATTAATATATTATAATATAAATAAGATTAATTTACATTCTCATATTAAAAGCTTCACCTTTTATCCCAACTGGAAAATAGCTACTTATAATTTAAATAAAAACATGCATAATTTTATTATTAAAAGAAAAAGAAATTACAACAAAGCTTAAAAAAATAAAACACACAAAACACTCTCTTCCAAGTTTTCAAGAGAATCATCATAAGAAAACAAGAAGAAAATGAGGTGTTGAACACCTCTATTTATAGCAGAGGGCTCAGCACCTCTACCTTTACAAAACTTCTTTATTTCTTTCTTTTTTTATTATTATTTTTTTAAAATCATACAATCTTTCAAAAATTGTATGACTTTTGCATGCAAATGGAAAATGATAACCACCTTTCGGTGGATTTTCATTTTCCAATTATAAATATACTATTTTTTTTTTTACATGGACAATGACTTTTATATGTAGCACATGTTGGTTTCTTCATCAATTTCGACCATGAAAACCTCAAAAATAGAAAATCTTGTTAATAGCAAATTTATAGATATTTAAATCTTTTTTCACCTGGAACTGGAATCGCCTCAATCCGATATTGGAGTTAAAAGTTATGGCCAAAATACGAAAATTGCGTAAGGTTGGAATTTCCAAAATTGTATACAGTTTAGACGCCCTTTTAAGTTTCTGGCCTCCAAAATCCAAATATCACATTTATTTTTCTAATTATGCGTACAAATTATTATTTCACCTACATATCAAAATGGACCAAATATTTAGGCGGTTAGGAGACAAAGTAATAAACTTGAAACAAGAATAATTTGGGCTTGTGACACATTGATTTTGGGCTTAAGAACAAACAATTTTTTTAGACCCAAGATTAGAGAGTGTTCAGCCACTCTAGCATTGTTTAGAGGAATCCAATATTTTGTTACATGTTTAACTCAACTTAAAGAAAACAAGGGAGAGGAGCCTTGTGTCGTGAGAAACAAGCACCAAGACAAAAAAATAAAAAATTCCAATATAGCCGTGAGAAGGGAGAAAGAAAATCCAAGGAGACAAGTTGAAGCAAGTACAAGGAGAGCTCAAATAAGTACAAGACATGCTTTAGAGAGAGATTGGGATAAAGGTTGACACTATTTTAGGGTGAGTTATTTTTATTGATTTGCTTATAGATATGATTGTACATGTTGTATTATGGTTGATGTATTAGGGGCTGATTTCGGCAGTAAAAGGGGGATGAGATTGTCGTGTTCTACACTTGATAATGTGTGATTGTAACAATGGCTGAATTAAATGGGTGGAATAAGGCAGTAAGTAGTGACTTTAGGCAGAGAGTTTGGTACATAACTTGAACAGGCATTATTAATTCGGTCATCGGATATATTTTAGACATCCGATTGACTCACAGTAAATTTCTAAGTAAACTAGACACAATAGGTTTCAACATATCCAAAAATCAAACATTATAGATCAAAGATGAATTTAAACCGGATTTAATAACGTAGCTGCCCTGCAGTTCACTTGATTCAGTTTTTCCCTGAACTCCCTTAAAGCTTTGTTTGTAACTTGAGTTTCGGAAATCGAAATTGAAATCCATACAATCCTATGTAAACTAGACACATATGGGATCGTTTGTAGGAGCGAAGAAGGAGTTACTGCTATACCTATGATATCGGCGACCACGACACTGTTGGGCTCGCAGCCCGTAGAGAAACGGGTAACCCACGGGGGGACTAATCGGAGAATAAAATAGTCGTCACCCAGTATAAGACAATGCAAAATATTTAAGGCCGCACTACACCGCTCGCAAGGTCCGACCTTAAACCCGTTTAGGTTCAGAATAGTCCCTTACTGATGCTAGTATAATATCTAGGTTCAAAAGAAGTATCACCATACCTTATAATACATTAGCATGTAACAATAATTTATATAGCATACAACAATGCATTCATTAAATCTGTACAATCCTTTGTAAACTAGAATTTAATAACGTAGTTGTCCTGCAGTTCACTTGATTCAGTTTTTCCCTGAACTCCGTTAAAGCTTTGTTTGTAACTTGAGTTTCGGAAATCGAAATTGAAATCTGTACAATCCTCTGTAAACTAGACACATATGAGATCGTTTATAGGAGTGAAGCAGGATTTACTGCTATATTTATGATGCCGGCAATCACGGCTCTGTCGGGCTCGCAGCCCTTAGAGAATACGGGTAACCCACGGGGGGCTAATTGGAGAATAAAAGAGTTGTCACCCAGTATAAGACAATGTGAAAGATTTAAAGCCACACTACACCCCTCGCAAGGTCCGACCTTAAACCCGTTTATGTTCAGAATAGTCCCTTACTGATGCTAGTATAATATCTAGGTTCAAAAGAAGTATCACCATACCTTATAATACATTAGCATGTAACGATAATTTATATAGCATACAACAGTGCATTCATTAAATAATAATTGTAGAAAAGTGAAACAAATACATGTACAAGCTCATGAATCATTAAAGTAGTATTAAAACAAGCATATCGAAGCATAGAAGCCAGGTCGGGCATGAGCATAGTGGGCCAGATATTCTTTGTGATTAAAATATCCGACTGGACATGCATAAAATATGGTCGTATGTGCTGTGGAAACCAGAAAGATGGAAATGCAGAGTTGTACACATGATAGTAATAACTGATGGAGCAATGTTATTATAATAGTAAGGTAATTAAAAATGGAACAATGCAATGCTACACAAACAACAAATAAGAAAGATAATAGAGCGAACATGACATAACTCATGTCTCGCTGACCTAGCTTTGTAGAAGCCTGACCGGATATTGCTTGAGACAATTGATGTCCGATCAGATTTATTACAAGTCTGGCCGAATATTAATAATAAAAATAGAAACATAATATGCATGGATAATAATAATGGCAAATAATTAATTATAGAATATAAATAAAACCAACAAGACAATTACCAAACATGAATAAGGATGTTCGGCCCGATATACAATGAGTTCGGTCGGACATTCTGTGTGTAACAAATACAGAAACATGCGTCACTATAATAACGGTTTAAAGAAACAACATAAAATATTAAAAACTAGTTATGTAAAATTGGCATTCGTATAATCATTTTCTAGTTGTATGTAGAATTGTATCCTGAGTGCAAATTATATTACCGTCTATTCGGAATCAGCTATGGAATTTACATCCGGATTTCCATCCAATATACCAACAGGGAACCACTATATACGGCCAAATATGTTTTTACTTATGTATGTATAGCTTGATGTGAAGTAAGTTAGACCGGTACAGTATTGAGTTAGACCGGTACAGTATTGAGAATGAGTGGAAATAACGATAAAGGTGCCCTCAGGTTATACCTTACGTGTATTTTGCTCTCAAAACGCCTCTGAAAAGTGGGTAGCTTGCTGAATCACTCTCCGAAGAGGGGAAACTCAGGGGAATTCTCACTATGTTTTTCTTTCAACTCTCAGAACTCACTCTCTATTTCTTTCATCATGTTCTCATTGTTTTCAACTCGCTTCTTGTTCTCTCTGTTAACTCTTCTCATTCAACTCACTATGTTAATTTTCATTGCCTTATCTTTGTTCCCATTCACTGCCTTTTATAGGAATCAGATTAACAAGATAATGATGGAATTAAAATTTAAAATAAATCTTTAGGAAAAACCATTAGCAGTTTGGCGTAATCCAACAACTGTATCAGATAATTGGCAGGTGCATTATGTCCGGCTGGATTTAAGATTTCCAATATATATCCGGCCGAGCGAGAGAGGTATAGCCCAAGCATAGGTGATGTCTAGCCTGCTGTTTTTTTTATCTGAGAGAGGTCTAGCCGGACATAGATGATGTCCGACTTGGATTTGGTTGTTTTCTGAATTCTCTATAGTTTTTTTCCCTTCCAGTATTTAACCCTGTAACTTTCCAAACTTTCAAGTGGTGCCCTACTACCCTTGTACGAGACTCATCATCGGGTTATGCATAAAAATACAACGTTTAGAATCGCCTTCACTTTGGTAGGCTTGTGCAGTTTGTGTCAATACCAAATCTATCAAAATCACGCATGTATTTTTACTTACCTGGCTTGCTGGCGTCATAAGACTTACCCGGTGGGACACATCAGTGGCAGTCGCCCAAGTTGAAGACTCATAATGGTACATATGAGTTTTTAAACCATGTGATAATCTTATGCTTTCGGCCATCCCCGTCTTCTAATCAATCAGTACATTTCTCTTCAGGTTCATATATCTTGTGAACATGTTTTTCAATGTCTTGAGTAACATAACGTCATAGTTTTCATCCCTTAGGAAAACTACACATAGCTTGTGCCCATAAAATATAGTTATGCTCATCTAATATGATTTGAATAGGTCGTGATGCATCCATTTTCTCCATAATATCAATAATAATAATTAAACCAAAAGTCAAAGATTAAGAAGTCAAACCAGAATTTTTCATAAAGCTTGGCCTAAGTGATGAAAATTTACAGAAATAACCCTTTTATGTTTGATAAAGTGTTTTATATTATATATGAGGTATATATGAGATATGTATGAGTATTGTTTGAACAAATTCTCCTACATGACTCTCTAAATTAAAAATGATATCATTTTTAGATAAATATCGATAGCCATATAGAGAGCTTTATTGGAGATGCTCTTACTAAAATTAATTTTCAAGATATTTTTTTAATCATCCTTTTTTCCCGTGTATATTAGTCTTTTGTATAATATTCGTCACGTGATAAGTTTTGGTGCGTCCATTCCTGCAAAAATTTGATTCTAATAAATAATAATATATGAAAGTTCATGCACGTATAATATATGAAAGTTCATGTGCACTCGTACTAAAAAAACTAGCTCAAAAGTCGAAGATTGTCAATGTCTTATATATTTAACTCAAGATAATTAAATTTTTAACTAATGTGAGAAATTTTGTTTCTATTAAAGCTTAAATTTGTATATTTTTTTTATGTAGTATTAAATAATAATGTTAATTTTTTTAGTTATAGCCTAATTACAACATAAGTCCTCTCCACCACCAATGTAATTCAAATTCAAATTCCATTTCTATTATTTATACCCAATTATTTTAGAATAGAATTTCAGTAATTTATAATTCTAATTAATTAAATGTATTTTTCTTTTGAAAAATTGAATACATCCAATTAATTTATATTTGCTCTCTATTATGAAAGCATCCCAAATTATGTTTCTTGTTGGTTTTAGATTGTTATACAATATAGTTGTTGGGATATATGCCTTAGAGTATAATGTAATATGTAAATGGAATTTATTGTAATATATGAACGATGGAGTTTTCATTAATCAAAGCGTTCTTTTCGACCATAGCAAAAAGGAGAGAGAAAATTATTTCAAGTCTGATCCATGGGCTTAGGCACTAATTCCGCCACGAGGGGAGCGTTCATGTGAAGAGTTCGCGAGATCGATTCTTACAATCGGTATCAGAACAGGTTGAAAAGTACTCTAAATTTTTTTTAAAATTTAATAATGAGATAATTATTGCTTGGTTATTTTTAATGTAAAAGATATATGAAAAATAAAAGATTTATGTGTCATAAGAGTGGGCATGAAATACATAATTTTATATAATAAAATAAATTCATGTAATGAATGTTTATTTATTTTAAAAAATACATTGGTTGTAATTTTTCCGGCTTTAGTTTTGTAGTGTTTTTGGAATGTAAGGCCAGAAAACCATGTTAGGAATAAATACAAAAGTTGTAACTTATTTTTATTGTGTAACTTATGGAGCGCATGCCAAGGAGGACGCAAAAGGTAGTAGTGATTATCCGTCTGAGAACACGTCTTAAGGATGATGACCTACTTTAATATGGTCGAAACACATAGAGGTCGTATTATTAGTGTAGTCATGTGACCATGATCATGAAGACTTTTCTGGAGTATTTCCTACAAATTAAGAGCAACTATGTTGTGAACAAGTTAGCCTTCACTCTTACACAATTGTTCAATGAGCTCACCTTTTATGAGTCCATGTTGATGGATCATCGTAAGCCTAGTGGAGAGGCAAGTGTTGCCAAATCTTCCATATTTATAAACAAGATGAAGAAACAATGGGAAGGCTAAGGATACAGCTAATTGACTCATGTAGAGACTTTATTGAAGGTAACTTTACCATGAGAGTCGGGACAGAGAATGCTGTTTCAGCAAGAGCAGTGGAAGTTACCAATTTTCAATTATCAAATATAGTTTTTTAAAATTAAACAAAGCATTGTTTATTCCTGTTTTGTCACAAAAATTTTATTTCTGTTTCAAAATGATTGCATGATGATTTTTCTATTTCATTGAATAATAATAGTTATTATTCCAAGAAATGAATTACCAATATGCACGAGAAAATTGGAAAATAACTTGTATGTGTCAAAACCGTCAACGCATAACTCATTTCTCAACACTGAGATGATTAAGGTTGAAAAACTCAAAACTAAACGGTAAAAGATTTCTCATGATAACGCATATTTGTGGCACCTTAGACTTGGTGACATTAACATTAACATGATAAAAAAATTAGTAAAAGTTGATATTTAAGTTAGTTAAATGTTAGCACTTTAGCAGCCTATGAGTCTTAACTAGAGTTAAGATGACCAATAGACCTTTTATTGGAAAAAAACTAAGATCCAATCAACCACTCAGTGGTTGTGAATACTTCATCACATTTATTGATGATTATTCTAGATATGTATATGTTTACCTAATACAGCACAAGTCAGATACCTTTGAAAAGTTCAAAGAGTATCGTGATGAGGTTGAAAACCAATTATGTAAAACAATTAAAACTCTACGATCAGATCATGGAGAGGAATACCTCAATAATGAATTCGAGGAATTCTTGGTTGAGCATGAGAAAATATCCCAACTCACAGCAACTAGAACACCACTGTAGAATAATGTTGCAGAAATGCGAAATCGTATCCTACTAGGCATGATTAGATCAATGTTTAGTTATAATTTATTACATAGTTAATTTTGGGGATATGTAATACAGACATCAATAAATACCCTTAACACTGTTGGGCCAGTGGTGGAACCCCAAGGTCAGATCGGTGCCCCGGGCAGCGGAAATGGGTCTAACCCATGGATATCAAGTATGTGTATAATTTTAAATTATTTAATGAAATACTATATTTCATTATGATTGTATAGGAAAAAATCGGGACTGAATCAGAGTCCGGAAGCTCCAAAACGAGCGAAAATAAAATTGGCGCGCACCAAGGGTGCAACGCGCGTGAAGTACACGCGCTACAGTGCGCGCGGGCACTGTAGCGCTCAGGCCTGTCTTCTATTTATTTATTTTGTATTTTTTGTATTTTTTTTTGTTTTCATTATAAAATTTTCATTTCATTCAGCTCACATTCCAGTGAGCTGAAGGAATTAGGGTCTTTGACTCTAATTCTTTTCGGTTCTCTCTAAACACTTCAAAAACACCCAAAATTAATTTTTAATTTCAAAACCAACATTAACACATGTTATAGAATAAAAATCATATTTTTCACAATATCAAATATTTTTACAAAAATATAAATTTATTCTAAATACGCACTTGCGTAAATTTTGAATCTAATACACAAACCAAATTAGAATCCCAATAAGAAATGTCTCATGAATATTTCTAGGTCACCCAAGGTGGTCAAGTGATTCTAAAATGTTATCCATAACTCTAAGCTTTAATTTAGAGTTCCAAACTCTAATTAATTGTTCCATGTCCAACATGAACATTTTTTATCTAAATTATAAGCATGTTGTGTTTATACTTTTAAAGTATCCTAACACAATTGATTAGCCTTATTCAACATTAAGCTATGTGATCATGCATCTTGATGAATACTAAAAAGCGCATATTTATTATACGATAAGTTAATCATTTTACACTTATAGTTTCACTAATCCCCTTAAATTGACACATTTGTGAAATAATATTTTAAAGTTATGCTTTGAGTGCTTTTACTGTGTTATTTTATGTTTTTTTCAGGAAAAATACTGCTCGGAAGCTCGACAGGACAAACCAGACTTGAAAAGGGCAAAAATGGAAATTCAGTTGTCGCGTCGCGACGCGTGGAACCTTTGGTGTCGCGACATGCCTAATAAAACAAAGACACCGCCAACTCGACATTTCTCAACACGTGTCCCTAAAGTGGATTCGCCATTCTCTGACACGTGACCACCACATGCATTCGCATCCCGACGCGTGAAGAAATTGGCGTCGCGACGCGTGACCAAAGTTGGCTATAAATAGGACTGTCCGTTATTAGAAATTTTCATACTTTCTTTCATGATTCCTCTGTAAATCTTGGAGAGAGAGTGTCTTGTTTGTTTATTTACTTAAAGCTTTTTGTAATGTCTTTTTCTTTCAATAATAATAGTACGAGTATGTTTTATTACAAAATGAGTAGCTAATTTCTTTTCTGCTGGGGTAAATGGTGAAGCTTTTATGACGAAAACATAGATTAAACTCGCTTATATTATAATAAATAAATTGAAATCTAATGATTAAAACTTGATTAAATCTAGATTAATTATTGACAAGCTTTCAACCGCCTTTATGGCAGGTTCTTTCTATTGGCATAATTGATTCATGTATTAAATAAAGTGGGTAAAAATGGTAATTTATAAATTATAATAAAGCGAGATTTCTAAATGTTTAAAAGACTAAAAGTGGAACCTCTAACTCCAACATTTCATTCTATTATTGCATTCCAACCTAAAGCCTTCAACTACTTCAACAAATGAAACTTTTCTTTCCCGCACTGCTCATTATTCTATTTTGCTAAATCTCTTCTCTGTGGATCGACCCCGGACTCACCGGGTTATTTTATTACTTCGACACTCTTATACTTGGGAGTAAAAGACCAATTTTCAAGAGTGTCAAGTTTTTGGCGCCGTTGCCGGGGAAGTATTATTTAATAGATAGAATAATTATTAATTTCTTCTTTCTCTACCTTTCTTTTCTTTATTTTTTCGTATTTTGTTTTTTTTTTTAATTTCTGCATCTTATCTTCCCTTTCTTTTCTTTTATTTGTGTGGATCCAAACTGTTTTGATTAATCATTGATGAACCCTGAACCCAGAAATCCCACATATAGACAGACCTTGTTTTTAATTTTTATTGGTTACAGGAAACAGAAAATTGACTTAAAAGATGTTTACTGTTCATTGAAGAATTTTTTGAACCATCCCATATAGAGATGCTCTCATAAAGCTTCATGAAAACATAATTCAAGACATTGAGAAAAATGAATGAGAAATTCAATTGAAATCAGAATTAACAAGGGTTAGAGGACGTTTTTATATCTAAATCACTGCATATGTATTGCCTTTATTTGTTCTTTTCATTTTTTATCTTGTTAGTTTAATTTCGTTTTTAAGTTTTGTATTAGAAATTTCATATTTTTGCATATAGTTTGTTTTTAAGTTGCATGAAACACTGGTCTCGAACTTCTAGCGACAGATTAAAAAGAGAGTCTTCATCACCTTCATTGTTTGTCAGAATGGCTGAAAACCAAATTGAAAATCCACCTGCCCGAGTTGAAAACCCAGTTAATCAGGAAGAAAACAAGTTTCAGCATGGAGATCCTAATCATTATAGGACACTCAGACAATTCATGAATCCTACTAGGTCAGGATCACCATCTTGCATTGTTTTTCCTCCAGAAGCAGCACATTTCAATTTTAAATCAAGTGTCATCAATATTTTACTCACATTCCACGGTCTAGAATCAGAAAACCCTTATCAGCACCTAAGAGAGTTCGAAGAATTATGTAACACTTGCACAGACCAAAATTCGAGCATGAATATAATTCGGTTAAAGTTTTTTTTCCTTTTCTTTAAAGGATAAAGCTAAAATTTGGCTACAAAACCTTAGGTCAGGATCTATTAGAACATGGGATGATTTACAAGAGCAGTTTCTTAAAAAAGTTATTTCCCCTTCACATGACAAATTCCTTTAACAGAAGAATCACAACATTCACACAATAGTCGGGGGGAAACACTTTACCAATGTTGGGAGAGGTATAAGAGATGTTAAATATTTATCCACATCACGGGTTTGAAACATAGATGTTAGTTTCCCATTTCTACGAGGGTTTAACACCCCAAGGTAGACAAGTAGTGGAGATGATGTGTAATGGTGAGTTCATGGACAAAGATCCCGAAGATGCACTAGATTACCTAGAGCACATAGTAGATAATACACAACAATGGGATACAATTGGTACATATGAGTCATCTGTTAAACCACAACTATCTGGTAGAGGAATGTTTAACCTTAGGGAAGACCATGACCTTGCTGCCAAGTATGCATTTCTGTTTAAAAAAATTGAGGCTTTAGAAATAGGGAAGAGTGATCATGTCAAATCAGTTTAGGAAGTCATATGTCAAATCTGTAGTTCAAATGAACATGTCACAGAAGTTTACCTGTCCTTACTAGCCTTGAAAGAATGTCTCCATGACCAGGTCAGTTCCATAAACACATTCAATAAACCAAATCCAAACCCATACTCACAGACCTATAATCCTGGTTGGAGAAACCATCCAAACTTCAATTGGAGGAATGATAACCAAGCACAACCTTCACACCAACCTCCCCAGTTTCACCAGAATTTCCGAAATTCAAAGAATTGTGTACCATATGTCCCACCACCTAGAAAACCATTAAAGATAACTTGAGTGCATTCATGGAAAAATAAGAAACCATCAATAACCAAAATGCATAAATGATGAATGATTTGAAAGAAACTTTTGATAAAATCACATATGCTTTGGCCATTAAAGAAAAGGTAAGTTTCCTGCACAACCTCAGTCAAATCCCAAGAGTCATCAAAACCCTCACGAGGGTAGTTCTGGAATTCAACACTTAGACCAAGTCAAATATATTATTACTCTTCGCAGTGGTAAGAACATCGACAGACCTATTCTTGAACCTCGTGAAATTGAGAATAAATCAGAATCAGAGGGTAAGGAATGGGTTGATGAACTATTACCCGTCATCGATAATAACAATTTTTCTCATGCACCTCTATTTCCTCAGGCATTAAAAATAAAGAAATTGAATCATTCCCCATAGATTAATGAAATATTCAAACAAGTAAAGGTCAATATCCTTTTCTAGATGTCATCCAACAGATACCATCTTATGCCAAATTTCTGAAAGATTCGTGCACCGTTAAAAAAAACACCAGGTAAGAAAGAAAGATTTTCTCGCTGAACATGTAAGTTCCATTCTCTCAACCAATAATGCTTTAAAATACAAAGACCCTGGTTGTCCAACTATTTCTTGTATTATTGGAAATCAAAACATTGAACATGATTTGCTTGATCTGGGAGCTAGTGTAAATTTACTGCCATTTTTGGTTTACCAACAACTTAATATCGGTGAGATGAAACCAACCTCAACTACCCTTTTACTTGCTGATAGATCAGTTTAAG
>SKCR01047454.1:0-41081 GCA_019454045.1 Zanthoxylum bungeanum
CTTGGTTGGTATACATGGAATCCATTTCGGACATCATGGCTTCTTGCCATAAAGCGGAATCGATATCTTGTATCGCTTCCTCATACGTAGCCGGTTCAGTATCCTCAATGAGATTAATATCTACATGAGGTGAGATCAGAAACCCATACCTCTCAGGTTATATCCTGACTCTCTCCGACCTACGCGGTCCTTGTGTAATAGAAGATTGTGGTACACTCTCATCCCGGATGGACAGTTCTTATTCCGTTGAGGATTCTATGCCAGGAACAGTATCACTCTGATTTTCATCAAGTTCTACTTTCCTCCCACTAACCACTGTAATTAGGAATTCCTTCTCAAGGAAAACCGCATGTAGAGCAACAAATACTTTGTTCTCTCGTGAGTGATAGAAGTAATATCCTTTGGTTTCCCTAGGATATCGTACGAATAGGATTTATCCGATTTGGGCTCAGTTTGGTACCTTCCAAACGTTTGACGTATGCCCAGCATCCCTAAATCTTCAGGAATGAGAAACCCGATTTCTTTCCTGTCCATATTCATACGGAGTCTGTTGTACAGACTTTGATGGAACCTTATTCAAAATAAGAATTGCACTGTTTAATGCATATCCCCAGAAGGAAATAGGTAGCTCAGTGCAACTCATCATAGACTTTACCGTGTCCAATAAGGTTCGGTTTCTCCATTCGGACACACCGCTTAATTGCGGTGTTCCAGGAGGAGTACACTGTGAAAGAATACCATATTCTTTCAAGTAATCTAGAAACTCATTGCTTAAGTATTCGCCACCACGGTCCGACCGCAATGTCTTTATACTCATGCCGGTCTGTTTTTCAACTTCGTGTCGAAACTCTTTGAATTTCTCAAAAGTTTCCGACTTGTGTCTCATAAGATACACATAACCATAACGTGATTCATCATCCGTAAAGGTTACAAAGTATTCATATCCACCTCTAGCCTGGCTAGACATGGGCCCACAAACATCACTATGAACGAGGGCTAACAGTTCGGTGGCGCGTTCACCCTTACCGCTAAAAGGTGATTTAGGCATTTTGCCTAACAAGCAAGATTCGCAGACGTCATATAAATTTGGATCAAATCCGTCCAAGTACCCACTCTTCGAATGTGTGGATATGCGAGTCTTGTTTATGTGTCCTAGACGACAATGCCACATATAAGTTTCATCTTTGTTACTCATTTTTAGCCTTTTGTTTGTTACATTATATGTTAGAGATTGATTTATATTCTAAATATAAAGACCATTATTAGCATCAGCAGAACATATCTCAAAATCATCTTTATAAACAAAACACCCAGTGTTTCGGAATACAAAAGTGCACCCGCATTGGGTCAAACAAGATATAGAGATAATATTCCTAGTCAAACTAGTTACATAATAACAATTTGAAAGTTTAAGTACATGCCCCGAAGGTAGTTCTAAAACAAAAGTGCCAATGGCAAAACGGCGACTGATGCCCCATTTCCGACGCGTAGATCAATCTCCCACGAGGCCAGTCTCCTGGTAATCTACAGATCATGCACATCAGTACATATATGAGTACCACAACCAGAATCAAAAATCCAATTTTTTAAACTAGAAGTAGTCATGTTTATCTCAATAACAAACATACCTGAAGCCGGTGCCATGCCCGCTTTAATCTCCTTCTGGAGCGCCTTGTACTCGCGGCAGTCACGCTTCCAGTGACCCCGCTTGCCGCACTGGAGGCAAACATCCTGAGATTTGTCCTTAGGCTTCCCAGAAGCCTTTGACGATTTGGCCTTGCCCTTTCTTTATGCTTCTTCTTCTTCACACCTCCAGTCGCCTTGAGCCCAGCCCGGTGTTGTATGAGATGTCGAAGCAAAGTGCGCCTCGCATTTGTTTCCCTTAAGCAGCTTCTTTTCGGCTTCCTTGAGAACCGACAATAAGTCTCCCAGAGTATCATCAATGTTCATCAAATTATAGTTTTGATGAACTGTCTCCAAGTGTCGGGGAGAGATTGCAGGACCATATCTATGGTAATCTCAGCCTCAAAGGACTATCCTCATCTCAGCCAGCTCATATATGTCAGCAATCATCTGTGCCACATGGGACTCAACAGACATGCCTTCTGACAAACGTGAACGGAAGAGCTTCTTCACTAACTCATATCTCTGTGACCTTCGGTTAGATCGGTGAAGATCTTGCAACCTTGCCAACATGTTATAGGGATCCAAGTCCCTGTTCTATCGACAGAAATGCTGAGTCATAGAAGCAATCATAATAGACTGAGCAGTATCACAATCATCGCTATGAGTCTTCCAAAGCTCCAGCTCAAGTAGCTTATCAAGTTTGGGCTTAGGCCTAAGAGGTCTTTGTATAGTATATAGTAGCCTCTCGGCTCCAAGGACTATCCTTAGATTCATTTCCCAATCGGAAAAGTTTGTGCCCTTGAAGACATTTTCGCCCATGATAATGTCTCAGACATTTCCCTTTCCAGTCATCTTGGCTACGATAGTCCAACTATCTAGTCAACGATATTTGGGTACAGTCTAACTGTTACAAGAAAAATAACATTGTATTAGTCCAACTAAAATAATTTTGACGAAATAATTTGAAAGCTCGTAAAGCTAAGTATCTGAATGAAATTGAAAATTCAATACTAGCCTCCCACTATTTTTCGGCGAGTTTCTAACCCTCTATCAAGTACTCAGGAAACCTAGTTTCCTAGTGGGCTAGGATCCCTTTAAATAACACAAAACCTTGACTTTGGCCAAGAAGCTGTATGATATTTAACTAGGTAGATCTCTAAGATCAATTGGATCTCATCCAATTCCTAGATCCGGTAGGTGGACCTCCAAGTCCGAAACATATATACAATATATATGCCAATATATCCAATATATTTTCCTAACCTTTTTCCTCTGAATCAACTAAGCCTTGGCTTTGGCACAACAAACTTAATGTTTCCAGTTAAGCGGGACCCATTGACATGGAAAGCTTCGTAATCAATGTCGATGGACAAGAAGTGATCTTGACTTTGGCCAACAAATCACGACTTGGACAAGACACTGATATGGACAAAAACTCTCATGATTCAAACACATCCGCAATTGACAAAGGTCTTGACTTTGGCCAACAAACCAATGCCAACTTTGGATCTTGAGTAAGAATCACTCAACGGAAGGAAAAACGCTTAATATGTTTTGAGGGTTTTTCGCGTAAATTGGCAACCAATTTATTATCTTTGTTAGGTCTCATCATACACACCCTTAAGCATGCTTCTAAAACATTATTAAGCGCGAAAAGTAAATTAATAATGATATGCGGATGGATATGTCACAAATTGTTCCTAGAACAAATCACTTCATTTCCTCTCCCCGACTAGAACTATTCTAACTTCTACCCAATAACATAATACAATAAGAAACCTCATTACATTCAGGGGAATTGGTGAGAAGAGAAATACAAAGAATAAGGAGAGAAAAGGCTGGACACGCAGTCCAATTTAATAAATTCTAAATTTATTACAATTTCCAAAATTGCCCTCACCCTTCTAATATCCTTCTGATATACATTATTCATACAACACATTCATGTAATCATACAAAACATGTTATTCAATCAATCTAATCCAATTAATTAATCTTTGAATTAATGATCATCCAATGTTCAAACAACGATTTGATTTGCGCGAGTCAAACTCGTTTAAGAATAAATACTCAAAGTAAGTATTCTTGAATTATTTTGAACTACAACTTTAAATCCAATTTATTTGTATTCAATACTAATTCCAATTTAATTCCAAATTAAATATTTACACTTATTTATTTGCCTTAAAGACTTGGATTCCAAATCCAATCTTAATGGGTCTCAAAGGCCCAATAACATCCAATGTCCTTTTAATTCAAGTCCAATGGGCTTTTAATTGATTCTTAAGCTATGGGCTTTGGCCATAATGGATCAAACCCAAAATGCCAAGGCCCAATAGGAATCACCCTATTGCCAACAAATCAATTTAGGCCCATTAGACCCAATTAAATTCTTTAAAGTGCCAAGTGATGTATTTGGACTTTATGGAATTGGTTTTGGGCCCAATTGGATCCAATCCAAAAGTCCAAAACCAAACTTTGTCAACCAAGCCCATTAAGCCCAAATACACACTTTTAGCCCAATTCATTTTTAAAGGCTTATTAACATAATTATAATATTCCAAATATCACAATTATTTTAATTAAAGTATATTAGCCATGATTAATTAATTAAACTCAATATTTCCAAAATACCAATTAACTTAATTAATCATGCTTAAACAACAATTTATGCTCAACACAAATTGAGGCCAAAATTCATCATTTGATGCTCACATAATTAAATGCAAAATACATCATTTCATGCTCAACATGCTCTTTGATTTTAACATAAACATTATTGACTTTGATTCTAATCCAATCAAACCAACAATCAACATTTAAACATGCATTTAAAAACATCATTTTATGTTACAAAAAATCAAAAACTGCAGTCCACTGTACAGTTCATATTCGGCCAGGGGAGTATTTTTTTTTTTGATTCATTAGATTTGTCTCAAATCTAATCATGCATAACTCTAAGTTATCATATTCTAAGCATGCTCAAAGCATCAATTTAAAAGAATCATGTTCAAAACATAAAAGCCCCAAATTTTAGGCTCAAGAACCCTAAAAATTTTCATGCTTAAAATTGGCTCATGATACCAGTGTTAGTGTTCCTAGAACATGACAAGGATCTAATAAGCATGAAAACAAGTGATTAAGATCATTATAAGTTGCGGAAATACTTACAACGAATGGATTTGAGCTTTTAAAATTTGAGAAGAGAACTCCAAGTTCCAAGCTTAAAGTGTTGATTCCAACTCTTGAAGATGTTTCTCTATCACCTTTGTTGATCTTTGAAGTGCTAGCTAACTTGATTTTGCCACAAAATCAATGAGAAGAAGAACAAGAAGCTCACGCCCAAGCCATGTGTTTTCTAGGGTTTGTATTTTGTTCAAGTGTTACAAAATGAGAGAGTGAGATGCCTTTTGGTAAAAACCAATTTACCATTTTCACCTAAACAAGGTGGTTGGGTAAATGGTTTCACCAAAACCATTCCAAGGTGGTTGGAAAGTAAATGGTTTGCATAAATGCCAACTACCCTCCCAACTACCACATGTGAAGTGGGCCCCACATTTGAATTCAAAATTCAAATGTTGTTGGTTTCTATTATATGTCCCAAGGAAAGATTAAGCATATGAAATACAAAAAATGAATATATATAATAATCTTGAAGCATGGCGGAATCATACTTACAAAGCTTTTGTGATAAGAAGTGATGAAGAAAATCTTTGAATCTCCAAGCTTCAAGTTTCGGCCAAGGGAGGAAGAAGAGTTGAAGCTCCAAGCTTTGTGTATTCCAAGCTCTTTGATGATTTCCCTATCACCTCCTTTGATCCTTCAATGTGCTAGCAAATGGAGAAAAGAAAATCAAATCTTCTTTGCCCTAATGGAAGTCACGGCATTGTGAGAGAGAGAGGAGAGTTCTTATGTAATTAATTTTTGTTACCAAAAATCAATTTATATTTATGCCATAATATTTATTAAACTAATAATAAACTTATGACACAAATCATGCAATGGCTTAGAGTGTCAAACACTCAAACTCCATGCAAAACCATTGAGTGTATTGTACACTATCACCATGCAATGCATTAACAATTAAATAATGCATATAATGACATGTGTCATGTGGGCCCCACACGTTTCCAAATGAAAGTGGGCCCACGTGCACTCACGCGTTCCGGTTCGATATTCCGAAATACCGAACTTACGTCGCGACGTTAATTAAATCGAATTTAAATAAATAATTGCGCCTGGCGATATTATTATTTACGTCGCTAACGAATTAATTCTAAATTAACTCGTTTGCCCGAATTAAAATCTAATTTTAATTTCGCGTCGAAATCGAATTTCGATTATTATATCGAATATAATAATTTTATCGATTAATTCCAAATTAATCGTCTCTCTCTAAACAAGGCACTTTATCCAAGATAAAAAGTTTCTCCGCAATTAATCCAAGATTAATTAAGTCCGAATCAAATATCATAGGTGAATCTTCAGGAAGCGACCCAAGAGATCTCCGGATATGTTGGCACTAAATACGGTCGTCGGATAATCCGAACACGTACGTACCTCGTACTACGTCTTTACCGATTCACAAGACAAGGTTGGCTTCTAGCAAAGCGCCATGCCTACCCAATTCTCCAGAAATATTCTTATAGGAATATAAGATCTATATCAAGCGTAGTATACCGTAGTATTGCGTACATCGATCCAGTATCGGACGATCACATGTTAGGCCTGGGGCTGGAGATGTGTCTGCCCCGTAAGAAACATATATCGGACATCAAGCAACTAGTCTCTTTAAATCGGACAATCCTGACCTGGTCATATTGTCCCGACGGTTGCAACCTTTTATAGAGTACTAGTTCTGTGTCCTGCGTGATCATCACCTCCATATGTCTGAAGTGATACTTCCATCTCGACATCACATCCAGTACACTACGATTCTCGATAAACCCAGAAGAGGTGTACACAGAACTGGTTAAGGTCCCCAACCACAAAACCAAAGTTTACCGATTGTCGCAAGTACTAGCGATGTAAGTCTCAGGTTAAGACCATATACACCTACCTTGATGCGGCCTCCCATAGACACGCAGACATACTACCAATGGGATTCTGCGGGGTCTATCCAGAGCGAAGCTGTTTTCCGTACCGTCGGTAAAACACAACCTCCTATCGCACTTGCATAAGTATCCAATACTTAAATATATGAGAACTATGCCGTTGTGCCCTCACAACGTGCACAAGCGCAATACTAGTCTATTCCGCATTATCGATGTCCGATCTCGATAATACTCCGACTAGGGATATTTAATGATTAAACCTTTATGGATTGATACTGTCTCATATCATCTCAATCCGGTATTAATCATATGGACTTTCGCCATTTATATATCAAAGTAAATAATATTACAAAACGGCAAAAGGCAATTTCATTATCACATAGTTAATTTTGTACAATAATACAATATCATTTACAAACAGTGACACTATGGGACATAATGTCTAACAATCTCCCACTTGGCCTTTAGCCAGTCACTCAAGCATCTAATACCCGAACTATGTATGTGTTGTAGACACTGCATTTTTGCATATCATGCCCAATGACGAGCCTCTTAAGGAGGCACTACCTTTTCATGTCGTGGAAGTCGCGGGAAACGGACGTTGGAAGGGTAAAGTTGGAAATTGGAATTATTGTTGGATTTAACTTGGTTGCCTAGCTTCGATTTGCTCGTTGGATCTCTGCTTATGCTCGGCCCAAAAAACCCATAAGCCACTTACCAAACCATACACCAAGCCCAAAACCCAAGCCCACCAAAAAGAACCAAATCCATGCCCAAACACCACACCTCACGCCCAAACACCATACCACACGCCTATCACTCTCCTAAGTTAACTAAATACACATAAACAATCATAAATTCCACTCACACAACACTTGCCACCAACATTCCCTAAAACATGCACACCTCACTTCCACTCACACAAAACATGTACAACTCACTTCCACCTCCAACAAAGTCCACCTAACCCACTAACTAGCACCCATCACCCTTTGCCAACCATATTCACGCCCATTGCCTCTCTAAAACACCAAAGCCACCTAATTCAAACAATAAAATAGCACAAGCCAACCCTCCACCAAACTCTCCACTAAGAAGAATCTCCCTAAATCAAGCATGTTGTAAGCCACCAACACTCTCCTCCCTTGCCTATAAGAAGCCTAAAATCAACCAAAATGTCCTAACACATATGGAACATAGGGAGCACATATTGAGCACACACATGAAAAGATAGACAACACAAAACACCCCTCACTGCATCCCTCTCTCACGCCAATTCAGCCCCCCATATAACAGCCCTCAAACACGTCCAACTAGCCCCTCACTGCAAGCCTCTGCTCACGCCTACTGCCTCACAAACAGCCCTCAAGCACGCCAACACAGCCCCCTCATAAACAGCCCCTAACACGCCACTGCAAGCCCCCCCAAAACAGCCCTTGTTCACGCCCAAACAGCCACCAAAACAGCAGCTCAAAGATAGCCCAAACAGCCCATAAAATCACCTCCTTTCACTGCAAACTGCACCTGAAAAACAGCCCACTAATCATACCAAAAACAGCCCCAAAACAGCCCTAATTCATACCAAAAATAGCCCCAAACTGCACCCTCAAACCACAAAAAAACTGCACTCCAAAACACTTCAAAAATCACCAAAAAACTGCACTTAAATTCCCTTTCACTGCACTAAAAAACTGCACTTTAAAATCACCGCAAAAACAGCAAAAACAGCAGCAAAAACAGCAAAAACAGCAACCAAAACAGCAAAAACAGCAGCTCAAAACAGTGGCTAAAATCCCCAAACTGCACTAAAAAACTGCACTTTAAAATCCTTGAATAACCGCACAAAACAACACCCCCAACTCCCTTAAAAACGCACAAAACAGTAGCTAAAACAACCAGAACGGTGGCCTAAGAGACAGCAGCAACACAGCAGCAAAGCGGAGGGAAAACAGCGAGCAAATCAGCAGGACAACGAAGGAAAAGAGGAACCAGCGAACCAGAAAAGTTGTGAAACATTAACCCTTCCGACGGCCGTGAAACGTGCTTCCAAAAGACGACGCAAAAAGGTTAGACCTGAGGGCATACAATTCTTATCTTCTTCGCATGAATTAATAATTTAGAAAGCATGTTAGTTATGATATTTAAGTATGCATGACTAGTTGGTTGTGTTTGAGCATGATTTAATTGTTTAGTATGATATTTATTTTCTTATGCATGATTAGGATGTTTAGTATGCTATAGTTTTATGCATGACTAGTTGGTTGTGTTTGAGCATGATTTAATTGTTTAGTATGATATTTATTTTCTTATGCATGATTAGGATGTTTAGTATGCTATAGTTTTATGCATGACTAGTTGGTTGTTTGAGCATGATTTAATTGTTTAGTATGATATTTATTTTCTTATGCATGATTAGGATGTTTAGTATGTTATAGTTTTATACATGACTAGTTGGTTGTGTTTGAGCATGAATGAATTAGTTTAGCATGTTATCTATGGTATCTTGCATGAATACAATATGCCAATGAAGTTGTATGTTCGTCGCTCCTTTGATGTACTTCCAAGCATGCATTCTTAGATGTGAAATGTATGTAAATTTAGGTGTGTAAGTTTCATCTTGAACATGTGAATTTAGAAGCATGATATCCTTGGAAATAAATGTTACTTAAACTTGATTAAATTATTACGTAAATCCTTTCATTACGAGTGACATAAGTAAGGGACCGTTCCGAACCCAACGGTTTGAGGTCTTCCCTTGCGAGGGGTGAGTGCGGCCTTAAATCTCATTTTCCCGGTTCACACCGGGTGGCGACTCCATTATTCTCCGGTTTAGTCCCCCGTGGCTACTCCGTACTCCCAACTAGTGCCGCGAGCCTAGAACAGCATGCGTCGTCCAGTTTCTGTGTCTACAGTCTGGCGACTCCACTGGGGATAGAGAATCGGCCCCGAAAATATTGTCTTGTAATGTTTGGATTTATGTTTTAATTGACCGTGTCTATAGTGGATAAAAGTAAGGGTTTAATCAAAGGCATTTTTGAGACTAGGTAATGGTTGGGTGTCTTCCTTCACTCACTACCTTTCTAGAAGGAAAAGATGTGAAGACACCTAGATGGCCATCTACTCGTAGCCTATTATGATGGACTAATTTGGAGGACTCGTTGTTTATTCCTGACACCAAGCGATAAGAGCCTAAGGGGCTTGGGTATTTAAGTGAGCCTCGCTCCACCTTCCCTCTGGGGAATCTACAACGAGAAATCAATTTGACAGTCCGTCACACGCCATAGCTCATTGGCACGTACCTTAGTGTATAAAAAAGGGTGTGCTCACTTGGTCGCTCGAACCCTTGAGTGGGGAGACCTAGTTGTGAGCCATCCTTCGCCGGTGAGAGCCTTTGTCTATACTCTTGCTAAACCATCCATAGACCGGGTTGGCTAAAGTAACAATTATTTCCTTGAGTATGTGCTTATGGGCCATTTCCATTTGGAGGCAGTTGGACCTTTTATCAGAAATGCGAACTTGTTGGGCCATTTAAACTGGGGCGAGTTCGTATCTTATGACTATTAGGCCAAAGCTTCTAAAATGTCGATGGGCCATTGTGTAGAAATTATCATGTCATGTTTGCATCCTTTCTTCTATGCTTGTGTTTGGGAACATTGTCGTTTGGATCTATTTGGACCACTTGTCATGGGATATGGGCTTGTTGGGCCATTTAAACTGGGACAAGAACGTATTTCATGACTATTGGGCCAAAGGCTTCTAAGCGATTAATGAGCTGCTTTGTGATTATGTTCGGAACGTTGTTATTTGGATTTAGTCAGACTCTTTGCCATGAGATGTGAACTCATTGGGCCATTTAAACTGGGATGGGTTCACTCCTATGATAATTAGCCCGAGAGATTCTAAAATAATAACGAGCCGATTTGCTTGAGAATTTTAATTTATTTAGTATGTTATATGTACCTCATACACCTCACGCATACATGCATCATGCTAACCCTTATGTTTCAAAAGCCATCATAGATACCCGTTGGGTTAGAAAAGAAGGAAGACTAGTCAAGAGACCATCAGCAAAAATGAGTGGATCAGTTAATAAAGAATCTCGTCTGGATCAATTGGCAGCCAAAGTAACCAAAATTGCTGAGCAGTTGCAATTTTTGACCAATGTTGTAGCCAGTTTGACTGTATCCCCTGTAGCCAATAACAAGAAGTGTTGCAGCCAGGATAAAAGAACTTTTGGAGGGCCTTCAGGGACCAAGCCTGCTACTACTGAGATCGCTGCCATCAGAAACAGGCAATTCTCCAAGCTTGGTAAGCCTCTGTCAAAGGTGTTCGAAAAACTGAAGATGCAAGGGCTCCTGAAGCCCTTAGAACCTAAACCACTTCCAAGCCCTGTGCCACACTACCTGGACTTAAACTTATTTTGTTACTTCCATCAACAAAAGGGTCACGACACTGACAACTGCCCCCGCCTCAGGCATGAGATCCAAGACCTCATTGACACCCGTAAAATACCCGACCCAGAAAAGGAACAGCCAAACACATACCATAACCATCTACCTAATTACCACTCTGTTCCACCACCCACATACATGATCGACTCTGGTCTACCCGAAAGCTTTGTCCTCCAAACTCTCAACGACCCAGTTTCTTACATGGGGATAGGAGATGGCAGTAATGAAGAACCATAAGCTGAGGAAGAAGACAATGTCGCAGACAATGAAGATGTTTTCCCGGTTTATTTGCAAATCTACATTTTAAGACATTGATTTTGTTCGAACCTCTTTCATGATAATAAAGAAGTTCATTTCGCTTACTTGACTGAGTCTCTTTCGTTCAACCTGCACGATACCAGTATTTATGACAACCATGATATTCAGTGACACTCGGAATATGAGGAATTCCCAAAGGAGGAATAGCTATTCAGAAATTGGGAAACAGAGCAGCGAGACTGTCAGATTTAAAAGAGAATGAGTTCACCGAGTCGATCAATGTTGACAGATTGAAGTTGTACTTTGCCTGAGGGAAGGAAGACAGAGTTGTCACCAAAACCGGCAGAAAACCTAACCCAACGGGATAGGAAATTCATCCATACATACATGCATACACGTAAACTGCATCCCTTGTTTTGTGTTTTGTTTTTGCAGATTTCAAACAAAAGAAAACCAGCAGGGGGCAAACAGAAACGTATGGCGCCAATGAGCACAATGAGGATCCAATCCATCATGAACAGGGAGGACCTCTAAACTTGCATACATACACATCGCATGCACGTATTTATTCTGTTGTTTTGTATTTGCAGGTTTCAAAAGAAGAAAATTGGAGAAAGCGGCAAAAGCAAGCCAACCAGAAACAACAACAGTGTTATCAGTTTCAGGAATGAATCAGAATCATTATCAGTTTCGGGAATAGATCATAGGGTTGAGGCTCACATCAGTATTAATCTCAGGAAAGAATCCCAGGGTTGAGGCCCACGCCAGTAAAGGAATCCTCAGGGGGCGAAGCCAAGGTTTTCAACAGTTGAAATGAAGAATTCCATGGAGAGAAGTCTTTGATAGATAGACATATGTTCGGTGATGACATTGTTTGCTGAATGGAGAAACCCTAGAAACGATAAGTGCGAGGCACGCTCTTTTCCGGCATTCTGAAAGGATTGATCTCGGCTAGACTCACGAGCACTTGACAGGATCTCAGCAGTGGAAGCCTGAGTGGTTGACGAGATGACTAGTTGAAGAGATGATGAATCGGTGAATGACCATTTGCCTGGATGTCCACCCTGGCTTACTTATGCTATGATATATGATATGGTTGGAAATAAGAAAAAGTCTCTGCAATGAAAAGGAAAAGAAAAATAGACCGCCTATAACCGATAAGCGTGAAGCTACCCATGGGCGAGTATTAGGACCACCATGAGGAGAAATGCTACCTTAAAGGGTAGGTGTGTCAGAAAAAGAAAAGAAAAGAAAAGAAAATAGAAGAAAAAAAAAAAAAAGAAAAAAGAAAAAAAAAAAGAAAAAAAGAAAAAAAGAAAATTCAAAATGAAAAGAATGAGACAAAAGAAAAGAAAGATGCAAACCATATCATGTTGAGTATGCCGAAGTAATCACAGAATGTGATTAAGACATCCAGGTTGGTTAGAACCACTGGTTCGATTCTCTGAAGCAAAATCATCGAGTTGGCTTACTAAAGGACTAAGCTGCGAAAGAACCTTAGCACACACACACTGGGAGTCTAGTTCAGATCACCCATTCAGATGATCAGAATTGAGTGTATCAAGTACTTTGAAGGTTCTCTGGTTTTGACATGCAGCATTCGTTGAGGACGAAAATATGTTTAGCTACAAAGGCTATCTCGAGGAGAAGCAATACAATAGTTGGAAAAATCCACATCTTATCAGCTTAAGGGCGAGGCCCACACCGACATCAGTATCAGTTCACCGGGTATGGCACTCTGGGGGCGAGGTCCACATCAACATGAATCTCAGTTTGTGGAATGAATCCGAGAAGGAATCTCAGTTTGGAATGAATCCGAGAAGGAATCTCAGTTTGGAATGAATCCGAGAATGAATCTCAGCTTTGGAATGAATCCGAGAAGGAATCTCAGTTTGGAATGAATCCGAGAAGGAATCTCAGTTTGGAATGAATCCGAGAATGAATCTCAGCTTTGGAACGAATCCGAGAAGGAATCTCAGTTTGGAATGAATCCGAGAATGAATCTCAGCTTCGGAATGAATCCGAGAAGGAATCTCAGTTTGGAATGAATCCGAGAATGAATCTCAGCTTTGGAATGAATCCGAGAAGGAATCTCAGTTTGGAATGAATCCGAGAAGGAATCTCAGTTTGGAATGAATCCGAGAAGGAATCTCAGTTTTGGAATGAATCCGAGAATGAATCTCAGCTTTGGAACGAATCCGAGAAGGAATCTCAGTTTGGAATGAATCCGAGAATGAATCTCAGCTTTGGAACGAATCCGAGAAGGAATCTCAGTTTGGAATGAATCCGAGAATGAATCTCAGCTTTGGAATGAATCCGAGAAGGAATCTCAGTTTGGAATGAATCCGAGAAGGAATCTCAGTTAGGAATGAATCCGAGAATGAATCTCAGCTTTGGAATGAATCCGAGAAGGAATCTCAGTTTGGAATGAATCCGAGAAGGAATCTCAGTTTGGAATGAATCCGAGAATGAATCTCAGCTTTGGAATGAATCCGAGAATGAATCACAGTTTGGAATGAATCTTCGAAAGAATCTCAATTTTTGGAATGAATCACAGGGTCAAGACCCGCATCGTTAGAGTTTTTTTGAAATGAGTCCCAGGGCGAGACCCACATCAGTTTCAGTCTGGGGCGAGGCCCATATCAGCTTGGGAGCGAGGCTCATATCAGCTTGGGAGCGAGGCTCCACATCATCATCAGCTTGGGGGCGAGGCCCATATCAGCTTGGGAGCGAGGCTCATATCAGCTTGGGAGCGAGGCTCCACATCATCATCAGCTTGGGGGCGAGGCCCATATCAGTACTAGTCCAGGTCGAGGTACCCACTACATCATCATCACAGTTCACATTTGGTGGTTCGGGAACAAAGCCCAGAGGTCGAGGTACCTCGCCATCATATCAATTCAGTTCGAAGCAGCAGGTAAGTCAGGTGGCAGCTGACGAGCCAGGTAAGTAAAAATGCATTGCACCTAACTTTGATAGGATTGTCATTGTCACACACTACACAAGTCCCATCAAAGTGGGGGCGACTGTAGACACTGCATTTTTGCATATCATGCCCAATGACGAGCCTCTTAAGGAGGCACTACCTTTTCATGTCGTGGAAGTCGCGGGAAACGGACGTTGGAAGGGTAAAGTTGGAAATTGGAATTATTGTTGGATTTAACTTGGTTGCCTAGCTTCGATTTGCTCGTTGGATCTCTGCTTATGCTCGGCCCAAAAAACCCATAAGCCACTTACCAAACCATACACCAAGCCCAAATACCCAAGCCCACCAAAAAGAACCAAATCCATGCCCAAACACCACACCTCACGCCCCCAAACACCATACCACACGCCTATCACTCTCCTAAGTTAACTAAATACACATAAACAATCATAAATTCCACTCACACAACACTTGCCACCAACCACACATCACTAGCCACCAACATTCCCTAAAACATGCACACCTCACTTCCACTCACACAAAACATGTACAACTCACTTCCACCTCCAACAAAGTCCACCTAACCCACTAACTAGCACCCATCACCCTTTGCCAACCATATTCACGCCCATTGCCTCTCTAAAACACCAAAGCCACCTAATTCAAACAATAAAATAGCACAAGCCAACCTCCACCAAACTCTCCACTAAGAAGAATCTCCCTAAATCAAGCATGTTGTAAGCCACCAACACTCTCCTCCCTTGCCTATAAAAGAAGCCTAAAATCAACCAAAATGTCCTAACACATATGGAACATAGGGAGCACATATTGAGCACACACATGAAAAGATAGACAACACAAAACACCCCTCACTGCATCCCTCTCTCACGCCAATTCAGCCCCCCATATAACAGCCCTCAAACACGTCCAACTAGCCCCTCACTGCAAGCCTCTGCTCACGCCTACTGCCTCACAAACAGCCCTCAAGCACGCCAACACAGCCCCCTCATAAACAGCCCCTAACACGCCACTGCAGCCCCCCAAAACAGCCCTTGTTCACGCCCAAACAGCCACCAAAACAGCAGCTCAAAGATAGCCCAAACAGCCCATAAAATCACCTCCTTTCACTGCAAACTGCACCTGAAAAACAGCCCACTAATCATACCAAAAACAGCCCAAAAAAGCCCTAATTCATACCCAAAATAGCCCCAAACTGCACCCTCAAACCACAAAAAACTGCACTCCAAAACACTTCAAAAATCACAAAAAAACTGCCACTTAAATTCCCTTTCACTGCACTAAAAAACTGCACTTTAAAATCACCGCAAAAAACAGCAAAAACAGCAGCAAAAACAGCAAAAACAGCAACCAAAACAGCAAAAACAGCAGCTCAAAACAGTGGCTAAAATCCCCAAACTGCACTAAAAAACTGCACTTTAAAATCCTTGAATAACCGCACAAAAAAACAACACCCCCAACTCCCTTAAAAACGCACAAAACAGTAGCTAAAACAACCAGAATGGTGGCCTAAGAGACAGCAGCAACACAGCAGCAAAGCGGAGGGAAAACAGCGAGCAAATCAGCAGGACAACGAAGGAAAAGAGGAACCAGCGAACCAGAAAAGTTGTGGAACATTAACCCTTCCGACGGCCGTGAAACGTGCTTCCAAAAGACGACGCAAAAAGGTTAGACCTGAGGGCATACAATACTTATCTTCTTCGCATGAATTAATAATTTAGAAAGCATGTTAGTTATGATATTTAAGTATGCATGACTAGTTGGTTGTGTTTGAGCATGATTTAATTGTTTAGTATGATATTTATTTTCTTATGCATGATTAGGATGTTTAGTATGCTATAGTTTTATGCATGACTAGTTGGTTGTGTTTGAGCATGATTTAATGTTTAGTATGATATTTATTTTCTTATGCATGATTAGGATGTTTAGTATGCTATAGTTTTATGCATGACTAGTTGGTGTTTGAGCATGATTTAATTGTTTAGTATGATATTTATTTTCTTATGCATGATTAGGATGTTTAGTATGTTATAGTTTTATACATGACTAGTTGGTTGTGTTTGAGCATGAATGAATTAGTTTAGCATGTTATCTATGGTATCTTTCATGAATACAATATGCCAATGAAGTTGTATGTTCGTCGCTCCTTGATGTACTTCCAAGCATGCATTCTTAGATGTGAAATGTATGTAAATTTAGGTGTAAGTTTCATCTTGAACATGTGAATTTAGAAGCATGATATCCTTGGAAATAAATGTTACTTAAACTTGATTAAATTATTACGTAAATCCTTTCATTACGAGTGACACAAGTAAGGGACCGTTTCGAACCCAACGGTTTGAGGTCTTCCCTTGCGAGGGGTGAGTGCGGCCTTAAATCTCATTTTCCCGGTTCACACCGGGTGGCGACTCCATTATTCTCCGGTTTAGTCCCCCGTGGCTACTCAGTACTCCCAACTAGTGCGCGAGCCTAGAACAGCATGCGTCGTCCAGTTTCTGTGTCTACAGTGTCGTTCAAAAACTTGCTGAAGAACAGCCTTCGTCAGCGGATCTGCAATGTTGTCATCTGATGTGACCTTCTCGACATTGACATCGCCACGATGTATAATCTCACGAATCAGATGGTAACGTCGAAGAACATGTTTGGACCGTTGATGAGACCTTGGTTCCTTAGCCTGTGCTATAGCCCCGTTATTGTCACAATACAATGGAACGGGCTCAGCTGCTAACGGAACTACTCCTAATCCGATTAGGAACTTTCGGATCCAAACTGCCTCCTTTGCTGCTTCAGATGCAGCGATGTACCCCGCTTCTGTTGTTGAATCGGCAACAGTATCTTGCTTGGAAGATTTCCAGCTCACTGCTCCGTTATTCAAACAAAAAATGTACCCGGATTGCGACTTGTAGTCATCCTTGTCGGTTTGGAAACTTGCATCGGTATACCCAGATACCGCAAGTTCTCCACCTCCATAAATTAAGAAAGCATCCTTAGTTCGTTTAAGATACTTAAGGATATTCTTAACTGCTATCCAGTGACCATCACCTGGATCGGCCTGATAGCGACTGCACATGCTCAAAGCATATGAGACATCAGGTGTGTACATATCATGGCATACATGATCGATCCGACTGCCGAGGCGAACGGTATCCGACTCATGTTGTCTCTCTCTTCCTGAGTCTTAGGACACATGTCCTTAGACAGAGAGGTACCACGTACCATTGGAACCAATCCCCTCTTGGATTGTTCCATGTTGAATCGCTTCAACACTTTATCAATGTATGTACTCTGGGAGAGTCCAAGCAGCTTTCTAGATCTATCCCGGTAGATCTTTATTCCAAGAATAAAGGCTGCTTCTCCCAGATCTTTCATGGAGAATTTTAATGAAAGCCAAGCTTTCACCGACGTTAGCATGGGAATGTCATTGCCTATAAGCAATACGTCGTCGACATAAAGGACAATAAAAGTAAGTGCTCTTCCCACTAACCTTCTTGTATACACAAGGGTCATCTGCGTTTTGTATGAAATCATATTCTTTTATGATCTCATCAAAACGCTGATTCCATGACCGTGATGCTTGCTTCAATCCATAAATGGATCGATTTAACTTACAAACCTTGTTTGCAAGTCTTAGTACGATAAAACCGTCAGGCTGTTGCATATAAACATCCTCCAAAAGGTTTCCGTTAAGGAAAGCGGTCTTAACGTCCATCTTCCATATCTCGAAGTCGAAATATGCAGCTATTGCAAGCATTATCCGAATGGATTTAATCACGGCAACGAGTGAGAAGGTTTCGTCATAATCAATACCATATTGTTGACGATACCCCTTCGCTACAAGCCTAGCTTTGTACGTTTGTACGTTGCCATCCATGTCGGTCTTCTTCTTGAAGATCCATCTGCATCCAATAGGCTTTACGCCTTCTGGTGCATCAACCAGTGTCCAAACTTGGTTGGCGTACATGGAATCCATCTCGGACTTCATGGCTCTTGCCATAAAGTGGAATTGATATTTTGTATCGCGCTTCCTCATACGTAGCCGGCTCATTATCCTCAATAAGATTAATATCTACATGAGGTGAGATCAGGAACCCATACCTCTCAGGTACTGTTCTGACTCTCTCCGACCTACTACGCGGTCCTTGTGTATGTGAAGTTTGTGGTACAGACTCATCCTGGACGGTCTGTTCTTGTTCCGTCGTTGATTCATTGCCAGGAACAGTATCACTATGATCTTCATCGAGTTCTACTTTCCTCCCACATACCCTGCATTTATAAAATCCTTCTCAAGGAAAAATGCTTGTAGAGCAACAAATACTTTGTTCTCGTTGTGTGATAGAAGTAATATCCTTTGGTTTCCCTAGGATATCCTACGAAAAGGCATTTATCAGATTTGGGTTCAAGTTTGGTACCTTCCAAACGTTTAACATATGCCCGGCATCCCCAAATCTTCAGGAAAGAGAAACCTGGTTTCCTTCCTGTCCATATCTCATATGGAGTCTGTTCAACAGACTTCGACGGTACCTTATTCAAAATAAGTATAGCACTGTTTAATGCGTATCCCCAGAAGGATATGGTAGCTCAGTGCGACTCATCATTGACCTTACCATGTCCAACAAGGTGCGGTTTCTCTCGTTCGGACAACCGTTTAATTGCGGTGTTCCAGGAGGAGTCCACTGTGAAAGAATACCATATTCTTTCAAGTAATCTTGAAACTCATAACTTAAGTATTCGCCACCACGGTCTGACCGTAATGTCTTAATACTCTTCCCTGTTTGTTTCTCCACTTCGTGTCGAAACTCTTTGAATTTCTCAAAGTTTCCGACTTGTGTCTCATAAGATACACATACCGTAACGAGATGCATCATCTGTAAGAGTTACGAAGTAGTGAAATCCACCTCTAGCCTGGCTAGACATGGGCCCGCATACGTCAGTATGAACGAGAGCCAACAGTTCTGTGGCACGTTCACCTTTACCGCTAAAAGGTGATTTAGCATTTTGCCTAAAAGACAAGATTCGCAGACGTCATATGAATTGGGATCAAATTCGTCCAAGTACCCACTCTTTGAAAGTGTGGATATGCGAGTCTTGTTGATGTGTCCTAGACGACAATGCCACATATAAGCTTCATCTTTTAGATTACTCCTTTTGAGCCTTTTGTTTGTCATTTTAGGAGATTCATTTATATTCAAAATATAAAGACCGTTATTTGCAACAGCTGTGCAAATTTCTGTATCACTTTTATATAAATAACACCCGGTGTTTCTAAATACAAAAGTGTAACCCTGCTGGGTTAACAAGGATACAGATATAATATTCCTAGTTAAACTAGGTACAAAATAACAGTTCAAAAGTTTAAGTACATGCCCTGAGGGCAGTTCTAAAACAAAAGTCCCTACGTCCAAAACAGCAACAGGTGTTCTGTTTCCGACCCGTAGATCAATCTCCCCTGACGCCAGCACCCTGCTATCCTGCAGATCCTGCACATCAGTACAAATATGAGCACCACAACCAGAATCAAAAATCCAATTTTGAAACTAAAAGTATTCATATTTATCTCAATAACAAACATACCAGAGGCGATAGCCTTGCTAGCCTTGATATCCTCCCTCTGCCCATGCCCATTCGGCAGTCACGTTTCCAGTGACCCCTCTTGCCGCAGTTGAGGGAGATGTCTCGAGATTTGTCCTTTGGCTTCCTAGAAGCCACTGTCAACTTGCCTTTGCCCTTGTTCTTGAACTTCTTCTTCCTCGCACCTCCAATTGCCTTGGGCCAGCCCTTGGCGCATGAGAGGTCGATGCATAATGCGCCTCACGCTTGCTCCCCTTTCGGAGTTCCTTTTCGGACTCCTTCAGCACGGACAACAACTCTCCAAGAGTGTCGTCAGTGTCCATCAACTTATAGTTGATTATGATTTGTTTCCAAGTATCGGGTAGCGATTGCAATAGCATATCAATCGTCAGCTCTGCCTCCAAGACAATGCCCATATTGGCTAACTCATCTATGTCAGCGATCATTTGAGTCCCGTGGGCCTCAACTGATGCGCCGTCTGTCATCCGGGAGCGGAAGAGTTTCCTTACTAGCTCTACCTCTCCATCCGCTTGTTGGTGCGGTGGAGATCACGCAATCTTGCCATCATTGAATAGGGATCCAAGTCCCTGTTCTGGCGTCTGAAATGCTGGGTCATTGCAGCTAGCATAACTGACTGAGCTTGGTCACAATCGTCACTAGGAGTCTTCCATAACTCTAGCTCCAGTGGCTCAGTGGGTTTAGGCGGGAGAGGTCTCTGAATAGTATACAGCACCCTCTCAGCCCCAGCACTATCTATCTTGAGGTTCATTTCCCAGTCGGCAAAGTTTGTCCCTTTGAAGACATTATCGCCCATGATTATGTCGCGGATATTACCTTTGCCAGTCATCTTGACAACTATAGTCCAACTATAAAGTCAACGATGTTATGGGTACAGTCAAACTGTTACAAGTAAAATAACAATATATTAGTCCACCTAATTATTTAAAATATTGACGAAATAATTTTGAAAGATGCGTAAGGCTAAGTATCTGAACGAAATTGCAAATTCAATAATAGCCTCCCACTATTTTCTTCAAGTCTCTAACCCTCTGTAGAGTACTCGGGAAATCGAATTTCCTAGTGGGCTAGGATCCCGTTAAATAACACACAACCTTGACTTTGGCCAATAAAAGCTGTATGCTATTTAACTTAGGTAGATCTCTATGATCTATTGGATCTCATCCAATTCCTAGATCCGGTTAGGTGGACATCCAAGTCCGAAACATATGTATAATGTCAATGTATCCATTACATTTTCCTAACCCTATCCTCCGAATCATCTAGGCCTTGGCTTTGGCCCAAAAACAAACCTAATGATTCCAGTTAAGCGGGACCCATTGACGAGGAAAGTTTCGTAATCAATGTCATTGGACAAAAAGTGATCTTGACTTTGGCCAATAAAAATCACGATTTGGACAAGACACCGATATGCAACAAAACTCTCATGATTCAAGTACATCCTTGATTGACAAAGGTCTTGACTTTGGTCAAAAACAAACCAATGCCAACTTCGGATCTTGAACAAGAATCATTCAATGGAAGGATATTTGCTTAATATAAATTGAGGGATTTTCGCGTAATTGGCAACCAATTTATTTATCTTTGTTAGGTCTCATCATCATACACCCTTAAGCATGCTTCTAAAACATCATAAAGCGCGTAAAGTAATTAATAGTGATATGCGGATGGATATATAAACAACTTGTTCCTAGAACAAATCACTCCCTTTCCTCTCCCCGCTAGCACTATTCTACTACTACCCAATTATATAATACAATAAGAGAAACCTCATTTACATTGAGGGGAATTAGGTGAGAAGAGAATACAAAGAGATAAAGAGATAGGCTGGACACGCAGGTCAAATTTATAAATTCCAAATTTACAATAATTTCTAAAATTACCCTTTCCCTTCTAATATCCATCCGATATACACTATTCATTCATCACATACTATATATTCAAACAAGACATGCTTTTACAACCAATCTAATCCAATAATTAGTCTTTGTTTAAGTGATCATCATCAATGTTCAACACGGTTTGATTTTGCGCGAGTCCAACTCGATTGAGAATAAGTACATAAGGTACGAATTCGCGAATTATATCGAACTACTTATTAAATCTAATTTAATTCGTATTCAATACTAATTCAATTATTTAATTCCAAATTAAATGTTTACACTTTTAATGTGCTTTAAAGACTTAGATTCTAAATCTAATTCTATTGGGTCTCAAGCCCAACTAACATCCAATGTTTAATTTAATTCAAGTCAAATGGGCTTTCAATTGATTTATTAAGGCTTGGGCTTTGGTCAATGTGGGTCAAACCCAATTACCAAGCCCCAAAGGAATCACCCTTAAATGCCATAAAACCAATTTTAAGCCCATAAGGCCCAATTAAATTTTTAAAGCCCATTATATTATATTTGGACTTAATGGAGTGATTTAGGCCCAAATGGGATCCAATCCTTTTGGCCCAAATCTACTTGGTCCAACCAAGTCCATTATGCCCAATACAATATTAAAAGCCCAATTCACCAATTAAGCCCATTAATTAAATTTTAATATTCCAAACATTAAAGTCCAATTAATTAAAGTGTAAAACCAAGATTAATATATTAAACCAAATATTTCAAAAATACCCATTTATTTATTAATCATCTATTGTTCAAAACAAATGTCCAACATTAATTTGAACAAAAATCAAGTCCATTTTCATGTCTATTAGTATTCGGCCAAGGGAGAATTTTGTGTCGATTTGTTTTTCAATCCGATTGAATCACTAATCTACGTCCCGTATACGTTTTAAGTCATCCAATGATCTTATACACAAAAAATTCCAACACATCCAAGTTTCATACCCATTCGGCCAAGGTTACATTTTTGGGAAAAATCATCCAATGCATTTTTCTCAAAATTGATTCCATATAACATCATTCTATATACATGTAAGCATACTCATTCATCAAATTCACAAGAACATACTTCAATCAATTTTACCCAAATTTTAACCTAAAGTATTTCATGCTTAACCATGGCTCCATGATACCATTGTTGGTTTCTATTATATGTCCCAAGGAAAGATTAAGCATATGAAATACAACAAATGAATATATAATAATCTTGAAGCATGGCGGAATCATACTTACAAAGCTTTTGTGATGAGAAGTGATGAAGAAAATCTTTGAATCTCCAAGCTTCAAGTTTCGGCCAAGGGAGGAAGAAGAGTTGAAGCTCCAAGCTTTGTGTATTCCAAGCTCTTTGATGGTTTCCCTATCACCTCTCTTTGATCCTTCAATGTGCTAGCAAATGGAGAAAAGAAAATCAAATCTTCTTTGCCCTAATGGAAGTCACGGCATTGTGAGAGAGAGAGGAGAGTTCTTATGTAATTAATTTTTGTTACCAAAAATCAATTTATATTTATGCCATAATATTTATTAAACTAATAATAAACTTATGACACAAATCATGCAATGGCTTAGAGTGTCAAACACTCAAACTCCATGCAAACCATTGAGTGTATTGTACACTATCACCATGCAATGCATTAACAATTAAATAATGCATATAATGACATGTGTCATGTGGGCCCCACACATTTCCAAATGAAAGTGGGCCCACGTGCACTCACGCGTTCGGGTTCGATATTTCCGAAATACCGAACTTACGTCGCGACGTTAATAAATCGAATTTAAAAAATTTAAATAAAATTAATTTGCGCTTGCGATTATTATTTACGTCGCTAACGAATTAATTCTAAATTAACTCGTTTGCCCGAATTAAAATCTAATTTTATTTCGCGTCGAAATCGAATTTCGATTATTATATCGAATATAATAATTTTATCGATTAATTCCAAATTAATCGTTCTCTCTCTAAACAAGGCACTTTATCCAAGATAAAGTTTCTCCGCAATTAAATCCAGATTAATTAAGTCCGAATCAAATATCATAGGTGAATCTTCAGGAAGCGACCCAAGAGATCTCCGGATATGTTGGCAGTAAATACGGTCGTCGGATAATCCGAACACGTACGTACCTCGTACTACGTCTTTACCGATTCACAAGACAAGGTTGGCTTCTAGCAAAGCGCCATGCCTACCCAATTCTCCAGAAATATTCTTATAGGAATATAAGATCTATATCAAGCGTAGTATACCGTAGTATTGCGTACATCGATCCAGTATCGGACGATCACATGTTAGGCCTGGGGCTGGAGATGTGTCTGCCCCGTACGAAACATATATCGGACATCAAGCAACTAGTCTCTTTAAATCGGACAATCCTGACCTGGTCATATTGTCCCGACGGTTGCAACCTTTTATAGAGTACTAGTTCTGTGTCCTGCGTGATCATCACCTCCATATGTCTGAAGTGATACTTCCATCTCGACATCACATCTAGTACACTACGATTCTCGATAAACCCAGAAGAGGTGTACACAGAACTGGTTAAGGTCCCCAACCACCAAAACCAAAGTTTACCGATTGTCGCAAGTACTAGCGATGTAAGTCTCAGGTTAAGACCATATACACCTACCTTGATGCTGCCTCCCATAGCACGCAGACATACATAACCAATGGGATTCCGCGGGTCTATCCAGAGCGAAGCTGTTTTCCGTACCATCGGTAAAACACAACCTCCTATCGCACTTGCATAAGTATCCAATACTTAATTATATGAGAACTATGCCGTTGTGCCCTCACAACGTGCACAAGCGCAATACTAGTCTATTCCGCATTATCGATGTCCGATCTCGATAATACTCCGACTAGGGATATTTAATGATTAAACCTTTATGGATTGATACTGTCTCATGTCATCTCAATCCGATATTATCATATGGACTTTCGCCATTTATATATCAAAGTAAATAATATTACAAAACGGCAAAAGGCAATTTCATTATCACATAGTTAATTTTGTACAATAATACAATATCATTTACAAACATGACGCTATGGGACATAATGTCTAACAAATGTCTCTACGAACATTTACCGCGGTTCGGATCCGTTTAATCCGATTAAACGAACTTTCGTCGCTAAATAATTAAATCTAATTTAATTAAATAATGATGCCTCGCAAATATATTACGAACGTCGTTTAGGAATTAATTCTAAATTAATTCGTTCGTTCGTATTAAAGTCCGACTTTAATTTCGTAATGAAATCCAATTCATATTAATATATCCGATATATTAATTTTAGCCCATACGAATAAATTAAATAGAAAAATCAAATTTAACTATTAAATTTATTTTACCAATTAATTCCAAATTAATCGCGTTCTCTCTCTTCCGAACACATTTAATCTCAGATTAAATAAAGCTTCAATTAATCCCAGATTAATTTTCTCTCTCTTAATTAATCCCAGATTAATTCTAATCGAGTCAACTGTCATCGGTGAATCTTTGGGAAGCGACCCAAGAGATCTCTGGATATGTTGGCAGTAAATCTGGTTATCAGACTATCCGATAAAGTGAGTACCTCGTACCACGTGCTTACCGATTTACAAGACATGGTTGGCTTCTAGCAAAGCACCGTGCCTACCCAATTCTCCAGAAATATTCTTACTGGAATATATATAATCTATGTCAGGCGTAGTATATGTCGTATTGCGCATACTGATCCAGTATCTGATGTCACGTGCAAGGCCTGGGGCTGGAATAGTGTCTGCCCCGTACGAAGCACATATCGGATATCAAGCAACTAGTATCTTTGAATCGGATAATCATGACCTTGTCATATTATCTCGATGGTTGCAACACTATAGAGAACTAGTTCTGAATCCCTGCGTTATCATCATCTCCATATGTCTGAAGTGATACTTCCATCTTGACATCACATCCAATACATTACGATTCTCAATAAACCTAGTAGAGGCGTACATAGAACCTGTTAAAGCCCTGGACGACCAAAACGAAAGTTTACCGATTGTCGCAAGTACTAGCGATGCAAGTCTTAGGTTAAGACCAAATACACCTACCCTGAAGCGGACTCCCATAGTCACATATACATACTACCAACGGGATTCTGCGGGGTCTATCCAGAGCGAAGCTGTTTTCCGTACCATCGGTAAAACACAACCTCCTATCGCACTTGCATAAGTATCCAATACTTAAACATATGAGAATTGTGCCGTTATGCCCTCACAACGCGCACAAGTGCAATACTAGTTTATTCCGTATTATCGATGTCGAAGTCTCGATAATACTACGACTAGGGATATTTAATGATTAAACCTTTATGGATTGATATTGTCTCATATCATCTCAATCCGGAACTAATCATAAGGACTTCTACCATTTCTATATCAGAGTAAATAAATTACGAAACGGTAAAAGGCAATTTCATTACTACATAGTTAATTTTGTACAAAAACACAATGTCTTTTACAAACAGTGACGCTATGGGTCATAATTGTCTAACATGTAAATGAGGTTTCTTTAGAAGTGTTATGTAATCGGGTAGAAGTAATACTTGTGCTAGCGGGAGAGAGGAAAGGGAGAGATTTGTTTATGAACAATTTGTTAAGTATCCATCCGCATATCATTATTATTTTATTTATACGCGCCTTATTATGTTTTTAGAATGCATGTTTAAGGGTGTATGATGATGAGACCTTAACAAAGATAATTAATTGGTTGCCAATTACGCGAAAAACCCTCAATATATATTAAGCGTTTTTTTTCCTTCCATTGAGTGATTCTTACTCAAGATCCAAGATTGGCACTGGTTTGTTGGCCAATGTCAAGACCTTTGTCCATCGCGGATGTGTTTGAATCATGAAAGCTTTGTTCCATATCGGTGTCTTGTCCAAGTTGTGATTTGTTGGCCAAAGTCAAGATCACTTCTTGTCCATCGACATCGATTACGAAGCTTTCCAAAGTCAATGGGTTCCGCTTAACTGGGATCATTAAGTTTGTTGTGCCAAAGCCAAGGCTTAATTGATTCAGAGGAAAAAGGTTAGGCAATATATTGGCATATATAAGATATATGTTTCGGACTTGGATGTCCACCTACTAGATCTTGGAATTGGATGGGATCCAATTGATCTTAGAGATCTACCTAGTTAATTATCAAACAATTTGTTGGCCAAAGTCAAGATTGTGTGTTATTTAACGGGATCCTAGCCCACTAGGAAACAAGGTTTTCCGAGTATTCCACAAAGGGTTAGAGACTCGCTGAAAAATAGTGGGAGGCAAGTATTAAATTTGCAATATTCGTTTAGTTACTTGCCAATACGCGCTCATTTCAAATTTTTCGTCGTTAAATTAATATATTAGTTGGACTAATATTTAATCTTTATTTTAATTAAACAGTTGGACTGTATTCAAACTATTTCAATTAATAGTTAATTTTATAATTGGATTATAGTAATCAATATAATTGAATTTAACCAATTAAATTATAGTTGATTATATAGTTAGACTATAGTAATCAATATATTTAATAGTACTTGAAATCGTTGATTGGATAGTTGGACTATAGCAATCAAGATAAATGAAAGATTAGCGTTTAAAATATAAACCTGGGTGAAAATATTTTAAACGGCATTAATTTTCAAATTGGGAATAAAACCTCAGGATAGTCCTGGAAACTGAGAAGTTATTCCATTTGATAGAACAACCTCTTAGGCCTAAGCCCGGAGTTGAGCAAATAGTATAACATGATCTTTGGAAGATTCATGTGATGATAACTTTAGTGATTAATCCATTATGCTTGCCAAATAGACTCCTTAATTTCTTAATCAGAACTAAGGATTAGATCTTTATAGTAGGATAATGAAATTGAAGGATCTTCATAGATCTATCCTTAGATCTTAGAAGCTCTAAATTGCAATAGTAAACTCTTGGTGAGTTAATGGCTATACTCAATGAGACAAAGCCAGAGTTTGCAATAGGGTAAGAAGCGCAAAGCGCACCTTACTTCGACATTCCAGAAGACCAAGGCTAGGCCGAAGGCTTATGGGTGTGGAAAAGGGCAAAGGCAAAATCTTTATAATCTTCTGGGAAGACAAAGGACATATCCCAAGATGTCTGCCTAAATTATGGCAAACGGGGTCACTGGAAGCGTGACTGCCATATGGACAAGGCAGACATGAAGGAAGTGAAGATGGTGCAAGGCTCCAACTTCAAATATGTTTGTCATAAACATGTTCACTGCTAGTATTAAAATTGGATTTTAGATACTGGATGTGGTACATAAATATATATACTGGTGTGCAGAATAGTAGGATACTGACTTCAGTTGAGATTTATCTGCGATCGGAAACGGGACGAGAGTCGCTGTTTTAACCGTAGATACCTACGTTTAGGAACTACCCTTCGGGTATGTACTTAAATTAGGAAACTGTTAAAATGTAACTAGTTTGACTAGAAACATTATCTCTATATCAGGGTTTAACCCGTTGCGGGTATACCTTTATATTCTAGAACACTAAAGTGTTTCATTTTATAAAGATGATATTGAGATAAGCACATTAGATGTGAATAACAGTTTTTATATTTTGAATATAAATAAATCTCAAACGTATAACATGACAAACAAATAGCTCAAACTGAATTAATCAGTTGAGACTTAAAAGTGGCATCGTAGTCTGGGACACAATTGAACAAGACTCGTATATCCACACTTTCAAAGAGTGGATACTAGAACGGATTTGATTCTATTCAAATAATGTCTACGAATCTAGTTTATTGGGAAAAGTGCCTAAAACACATTTTACTTGGTAAAAGTGTAAATTGCACTAATCTGTTAGCCCTCAGTCATAGTGACGTAAGTGGGCCCATGTCTAGAGATGATATGAATGCTTCGAAACCTTTACGGAAGTGGCATCGCGTTATGGTTATGTGTTTCTCGTGAAACCCATATCGGAAACTTTTGATGAATTCAAAGAGTTTCGACACGAAGTAGACAAACAGATCGGCTAAAGTATTAAATCGTCATGGTTAGACATTGATGGAAAATACTTAAGCAATAAGTTTCTAAAATACTTGAAAGAGTATAGTATTCTTTCAATGAGGACTCCTCCCGGAACACGTCAATTTGACGGTGTGTCCGAACAGAGAAACCGAACATTGTTGGAAATAGTAAGGTTAATCATGAGTCGCTGTAAGCTACCATTTTCCTTCAAGGGATACGCATTAAACAGTATAGAACTTATTTTGAATAGGGTTCCATAAAAATCTGTTAGACAGACTTCATATTAGATATGAAAAGGAAAGAAACTGGGTTTTCTAAATTCATGAAGATTTGGGAATGCTAGGCATATGTTTGGATGATACCAAACTAAAACCCAAATCGGATAAGTGCCTAATTTGTAGGTTATCCTAGGGAAACTAAAGTATAATACTTATACAACTCACAAGAGAATAATGTAATTATTGTTCACCATGCAGTTTTCCTAAGAGGAATACCTATATGCAGTGGTAAGTGGGAAGAAAGTAAAACTCGATGAAAATCGGAGTAATATTGGTCCAGGCAACGATTCCTTAATGGAACACAAATAGTTCATCAAGGATGAAACTATACCAATAATTTTCGAATAAACAAGAACTGCGTTAGTCGGAGAGAGTCAGAAAACAACCTGGGAGGTATGGGTTTCTGATCTCACCTCATAAAGATGTCAATCTTATTGAGGAATACGAACTGACTACGTATGAGGAAGTGATACAAGGTATCGACTCCCTATTATGGCAAAGTGACATGATGTCCTTGTTGGAGTTTCTAGGCCCCGAAGATCGAATACAAAGCAAGAAAACACATGTGAATACATAAGAGGAAGTCGCGGAATACTTACATCGAGCGGTTGAGCGATGCGAGAGGCAATAAAAATCTGATTTCTGCCCACTGGAAGTGTTCGGCAGTGAGCTGCTGCAGTCCACCATTTTCGGCCATTGTTGGTCCTCCAAGCAAGCTCCAAGCTTCGTCAAACGATTCCAAGCTCATTGGTGGACTTCCCTATCACCTTCGCATGTCTCTCGGAGTGCTAGCTCTCGATGATTTTACCGCAAAATCATCGCACTTTGCTTCCCATTTTCTCCTTGGCTCACGGCAGTGGACTGCCAAACCAGTGAAGAAATTTGCCCACCATGGGCGTGAGATGAAGAGAGAAAGAGAGAAGAGAAATTTTGAGTGTTGGTTGCCAAAAGTGTATCTAATACACATTTGATAATTTCCAATTCATTTTGCATGAATTTGGCTTTTAAAAGTCAAACCATTAAACCTATAAATGCCAACCATACACATCACTTCCCATCAATCAGTGAATAGTGACTGGCGTCAATCACTCAAAGTGAAAGACATCTATCACTTGATTGACGAATGATGTGACGCTAGATGCGACTAGCAATTTGACGCTTGATTTGACTTACGTGCCGCACTCGAATTCGAAATGCGAATGCGCTCGCAAATAATCCCGGGCTCGAGTTCGCTAATTCCAAATTATCGAATTTCCTGTTGCGTCGTAATTAAATCTAATTTAATTAAATAATCATGCCTAGCATAATTACTATGCACATCGCTAACGAATTAATTCTAAATTAATTCGTTCGCCCGAATTAAAATCTAATTTTAATTCCGCGTCGAAATCCAATTTCGTTTAATATATCGAATATATTAATTTATCGATTAATTCCAAATTAATCGTTATCTCTCTTTTATATGCTATTTTATCCCAGATAAAATATCTCTGTAATTAATCCTAGATTAATTAAAAGTGCGCGTCATACGTCATCGGTGAATCTTCGGGAAGCGACCCGTGAGATCCCCGGATATGTTGGCAGTAAATTTGGTCGTCAGACTATCCGAACACGTAAGTACCTAGTACTACGTCTGTACCGATTTACAAGACAAGGTTGGCTTCTAGCAAAGCACCATGCCTACCCAATTCTCCAGAAATATCCTTACAGGATTATAGGAACTATATAAGGCGTAGTATACGTGGTATTGTGTATGTCGATCCAGTATCGAATGATCACGTGCTAGGCCTGGGGCTGGAATTGTGTCTGCCCCGTACGAACCACATATCGGATGTCTGGTAACTAGTCTCTATAATCAGATAAAACGGATAAACATGACCTTGTCATTTTATCCCTATGACTACAGTACTTAAGAGTACTAGTACCGTATCCTACGTGGCCATCATCTCCATATGACTGGAGTGACACTTCCGTCTTGACATCACACCCAACACACTACGATTCTCGATATACCCAGAAGAGGCGTACACAGAAACCGATTAAAGCCCTGGACTACCAAAACCAAAGTATATTGATTGTCGTAAGTATTAGCGATGCAAGTCTCAGGTTAAGACCAAATACACCTACCCTGATTTCGGACTTCCATAGACACATAGTCATATTGCCAATGGAATTCCGAGGGGGTCTATCCAGAGCGAAGCTGTTTCCCGTACCATCGGTAAAACACAACCTCCTATTACACTTGCATGAGTATCCTATACCCAAATATATGAGACATATGTCGTTGTGCCCTCACAACGCGCACAAGTGTAATACTAGTCTTTTATGTATTTATCGATGTCCAATCTCGATAATACTCTAACTAGGAATATTTAATGATTTATCCTTTGTGGACTGATACTATCTCATATCATTCTCAATCCAGGAACAAATCATAATGACCTCTTATCATTTATACATCTTGGTGATCTAATCACAAATGATAAGAGTGCAATCTCCTTTGTCACATTGTTAATTTGTACAACAACACCATGATCTGTACAAATAGTGACGCTATGGGTCATAATTGTCCAACAGTCCTAAATGGATTCCATGTATATCAACCAACTGTGGAACTGGTTGTTGTAACGGAAGGCATTGTGCCTATTGGTACTATATGAGTCTTCAATGGAAGACATACATAGATGGCAACATACAACGTACTAAGCTAGGCTTTTAGCGAAAAGGTATTGTTATCAATATTGTGTCGATTACGATGAAACCTTTTACTCGTTGCCATGGTTAAATCCATTTGGATAATGCTTGCTAATGCTGCATGTTTCATTTATCAAATATGGCAGCTGAATGCCAAAACCGCTTTCCTTAACGGAAACCTTTTAGAGGATGTTTACAACATCCTGACGGTTTTGTCGTACTAAAACAAGCAAACAAGGTTTGCAAGTTAATTCGATCCATTTATGGATTGAAACAAGCATTGCGTTCTTGGAATTATCGTTTTGATGTAATCATAATGGTATATGATTTAATTCAAAATGAAAATGATTCTTGTGCATATAAGAGGGTTAGTGGGAGCGCACTGACAATGAATATCCTAAGTAATGATGATATATCATTTCTTGGAAATGACATTCCCATAATACAATCGGTGAAAGCTTGGATTTCATGAAAATTATCCGTAGAATACTCGGGAGAAACAACCTTTATTCTAGGAATAAGGATCTACTAGGATAGATCTAAAAGTTGTTGGCACTCTCCGAGAACTCGTACATTGAAATAAATGTACGCAACCTGGTGTCTCATATGCTTTTAGCATATGGAGTCACAATCAGGCCAATTCAAGTGATAGTCACTGGATTGATGTTAAGAACATCCTTTAGTATCTTAGATGAACTAAGGATGTTGTCTTATACTATGGAGAAGGAGAACTGGAAGTGACTGGGTTCACTGCTGTAAGTTTCTAAACCGATAATGACGACTATAAGTCGCAATAACGGTACTATACAGTTTGAACAACGGAACAGTGAGCTGGAAATCTTCCAAGCAAGATACTGTTACCGAATAAACAACAAAAGTGGATTGTTGTTGCAACTGAGGCAGCAATAGAAGCCATTTGGGTCGATAATAATCCTAATCAGATTAGGAGTAGTTCTATTAGCAGCTGAGCTAGGCTACAGCACAGGCTAAAGAATTAAAGGTCTCATCAACGATCCAGATATATACTTCAATCAATTCATCTGATTCGTTCGGATTATACATCGTGGCGATGTGATGATTGAATAAATCGTATCAGATGATAACCTTGCAAATCCGCTGATGAAAGCTTTTTCTCAGCAGAAATTTGAGCGAACCGTACATAGTTCGGGTGTAGGAAAATTGAGTGATTGGCTATAGGCCAAGAGGGAGATTGTTGGACAATTATGACCCATAGCATCACTATTTGTACAGATCATGGTGTTGTTGTACAAATTAACTATTTGACAAAGGAAATTGCCCTTTTATCATTTGTAATTAGATTACCAAGATATATAAATGATAAAGGTCCTTATGATTAGTACCAGATTGAGATGATATGAGACAGTATCAATCCACGAAGGTTTAATCAATAAATATCCCTAGTCATAGTATTATCGAGATTGGACATCGATAATGCGTAAAATACTAGTATTACACTTGTGCGCATTGTATGAGCATAACAACATAATTCTCATATATTTTGGTATTGGATACTCATGCAAGTGTAATAGGAGGTTGTTTTTACCGATGGTACGGAAACAGCTTTGCTCTGGATAGACCCCTCGGAATTCCATTAGTAGTATGACTATGTGTCTATGGAAGTCCGAATCAGGGTAGGTGTATTTGGTCTTAACCTGAGACTTGCACCGCTAATATTTTGCGACAATCAATATACTTTGGTTTTGGTCGTCCAGGGCTTTAACAGGTTCTGTGTACGCCTCTTCTGGGTATTTTGAGAATCGTAGTGTATTGGGTGTGATGTCAAGACAGAAGTATCACTCCAGTCATAGTGGAGATGATGATCACATAGGATACGAAAATGGTGCTCTTTTGTACTGCAGTCATCGGGATAATATGACTAGGTCATGATTATCCGATTATATAGACTAGTTACCAGAGATCCGATATGTGCTTCGTACGGGGCAGATACAATTCCAGCCCCAGGCCTTGCACGTGACATCCGATACTTGATCGTAATACGCAATACTACATATATTATGCCTGATATAGATCACATATTCCTATAGGAATATTTCTGGAGAATTGGGTAGGCACGGTGCTTTGCTAGAAGCCAACCATGTCTTGTAAATCGGTAAAAGCGTAGTACAAGGTACGTACATGTTCGGATAGTCCGACGACCGGATTTACTGTAAATATATCTGGGGATCTCATAGGTCGCTTCCCGAAGATTCACCGATGATGTATGACTCACACTTTATTAATCTGGGATTAATTATAAGAGAGAGAAAATTAATCTGGGATTAATTACGAAGATATTTTATCTGGGATAAAATATTATTTAAAGAGAGAGAACGATTAATTTGGAATTATTCGATATATTATACGAAATTGGATTTCGACGTGAAATTGAAATTAGATTTTAATTCGGGTGAACGAGTTAATTTAGAATCAATTCGTTAGCGACGTGAATAGTAATTTTGCTAGGCATAATTATTTAATTAAATTTGATTTAAATACATCGCAACGGAAAATTTGAAATTAGCGAACCCGAGCCCGGGAGTGTTTGCGGGCCCACTCACATTTCGAATTCAAGTGCGACCCACAAGTCACATCAAGTGTCAAATCACTAGTCAATCAAGTGATGGAAGTCACATCACTTTGAGTGAAGTGATGCTTGTTATCATTGATTGATGTGAATATTGATGTGAGTTGTTGTAGGCATTTATTGCCAATTTGGTTCCAAATTTTGTTGACTTTTTGAAAAGAATTTACAAAAAATTTGGTATATCATTTTTTAATTGTTTTTAGAAATCAATAAAGTGTATTAGATACACAAACCAACAACCAACTCGCTCTCTCTCTCCCTCCTTCTACCTCTTGGCCTAGGGCCAATTATTTCTCCTTTTGGCTTGCCAAAACCGTGAGCAAGAACAAGAACAATAAATTTTTGTGGCAAATTTTTCTTATGCTAGCACATGAAGAGTCATCCAAATGTGATAGGGAAACAAATTCATGAGCATGGAATCACAACACAAAGCTTGGAGCTTGGAGATCCATCCATGGAGTTGACCGAATTTGGAGGAGCACAAAAATAGCCCATTATCGAGAGCTTCCTATGAGCAACAAAGGTTTTGTGTTCGACGCATCGCAAAGCCGATCAATGTAAGTATGATTCCGACATACCTCTTTGAGTATTCACACATGATTTCATTGCTTGAATTGATCTTAGGACTAACCTAGAAACCCAACACTATTCATATTGCCAAGTATTTAGGTTTTCACCGCTAAGAACCATAATCAAGTGCTTACGAGTCTAATATAGATCAACTACTCAAAGCATCAGATAAAAGCACATCAAGAATTTATCGTTTCTAAGATTTCACCCTAAAGTAATCAATTTCATCATCGGACTTATGTCTAACTATTAAGGACTAAAAACAAGCAATTTTTCTTCTTTTTCTTCTTTTTTTTTTCTTCTTTTTTTTTCTCTTTTTTTTTCACAATGGTCTTTCTATCCTTGCTTTAAAGTTTTATGTCCCTCGGTTTCCTTTTCCCCCCGATATCCATGTTTGCAAACTCTTTTTGACAAATCTTTTCTTTCTTCTATAACCCAACGGATTCTATGATGGCTTGTAAGACACAGGGTTTAACATGATGTGTGTATGCGTGAGATGCATGAAATGCGTGCGATGCATGAGATATAATCTGTATATGGTTATCAAAAGCATAAAGGGGCAATTTCCATGGGATATATGAGTATGGTTCATATGCGGGTTTATAGGAGTATAGATAAAGGCTCTCGCTGACGAAGGATTGCCCACAACTAGGACTCCCCACTAAAGGGTTCGAGCGACCAAATGAGCGCACCTTTTTTATACCTTAAGGTACGTGCCAACGAGTTAAGGTGTGTGACTGACTGTCAAATGGATTTCCTATTGTAGATTCCCCAGAGGGAGGGTGGAGCTAACTCTCTTAAATACCCAAGCCTCTTAGACTCTCATCGCCTTGGTGACAGGAATAAACAACAAGTCCTCCAAATTTGTCTGTCAAAACGAGCTACGGGTAATGATTATCTAGGTGCCTTCACAGCTTTTCCTTATAGAAAAATAGTGAATGAAGGAAGACACCAAACCATTACTTAGCTCTAATAGTGCCTTTGTTTAAATCCTTTCAACCCACCATCGACGCGGTTAACTAAAGAAAAATCACAATCACTAAAAGATATTATTTCGGGGCTGATTCTCTATCCCCAGTTGAGTCACCAGACTGTAGGACACAGAAATTGGCGACGCTGTTCTAGGCTCGCGGCCTAGTTGGGAGTACAGAATAGCCAGTGGGGGAACTAAACCGATAAATAACATGGAGTCGCCACCCGGTGTGAATCGAGAAAATGTGATTTAAGGCCACACTCACCCCTCGCAAGGGAAGACCTCAAACCGTTGGGTTCGGAATGGTCCCTTACTTATGCCACTTGTAATGATATGATTTGTGCAATAAACTAACTAAATCTATGCAACATGTATGCTCAAAGGTAACTTAAATCTAGTCCGCATTCATTAAATTAAATCCTATGACTAAGTTCGCATGCTTCAAAAAATAAGTCATTATAACGGCAAGCATATGATATCTCACAACGAGCATATTGAATCATCGAACACAAAGAACAAATAATAACTACTTAAACATAAACGTAAACTAAATTCCAATGCAAAATTAAAGAACTAAATGATGCATAGAAAAATAACATAATCATGCTTAAAATAAACGATATACTAGACTAAATCATGCTTTAATTATAAATAACATACTAGCAACCTAATCATGCTCAAATACATGGTTGGATGAAACGAAATACGTGTGTCTATTAAGTGGTACGTGACATGTATCCCGAATGCAAACCGCACTACCGTCCATTCAGATTCGGCAATGGAATTTACGTCCGGGTTTCCATCCGATATACCACAAAAGAGAACACGCATTCCGTTCATCCGAAATTCACATCATGCATCAATCCATAATACTCACATGCAATAAAGTATTAAAAAAAACTAAATATAATAATAAAGAAGGTGCCCTCAGGTCTAACCTCTTTTGTCGTCTCTCGAAAGCACGTTACACGGCCGTCGGAAGGGTGGATGCTCCGTAACTCCTCTGGTTCACTAACTCAATGTTTTCCATTGTTTCGCTGTTTGGGCTGTTTTGTTTTTCACTCGTTTCACTGTTGTTTTCACTGTTTTTGTCACTGTTTTGGGCAGTTTCTGATACGGTTTTAGGACAGTTTCTGGGTAGTTTTTGATGTGGTTTTAGGTCAGTTTTTTGGCAGTTTTTGATGTGATTTGAGGCAGTGTTTGGAGGCTTTTCTCGGCTGTTAAGGGGGCTGTTTGTAGGGGGTTTGTGTGTGAAGGTCATAGAGGTTTTGAGGGCTATTTGCGGTAGTGGATTGGGCTATATGTGAAGGGGATTTACGTGGATGAAGGGCTGTGTTGTGAGAAGGATTTGCGTGACTATGAAGGGGAATTTTGAGGGCTTATGAACGTGAGCTGAAGGTTATTTGGCATTGAATTGAAGATGGCTTATGTGAGTGGTTGAAGGTAGGTAGCGTAGGTGTATGGATGTGTTGTTGTGCGTTTAAGGGGGGGTTGATGCGTGAAGTTGAGTGGCTAGACAAGTGTGAGGACTATGTAAGTGGCTTACGTAAAGGGGGCAGATGTGGAGTGATGGTTTACGTGAGTGATGATGGATTTTTAGGTTTGCTTGTGAGGGCGCTGAACGTGAGTAATTAGGGCTTGTGGGTGATTGCCGACTCTAGTGAGAGGAGAGAGGTGAGAGGCTGTTTCTTTGTTTTACGTGAGTGTGAGCTTTGATTGTTTCTTGTGAGAATATTGTGTGTTTGAGCTAGGGTTTTGGGTGTGTGATGAAGGGTTCTTTTTATAGGCAAATGGATGGGGTTTACCTTGTTTGAATAGGAAAGAATTTGTGTAATTAAGGGGATATCTTTTAATTAGTATCTCATAAGGAAAAAATCTTCTTAAATTAGGGAGGTGATTTGATTTAATTTGATTTACTCTATTTTAGTTAGGGATTCGATTTGGTTTAATTAGCCAACGGATCCATGGGATTTCTTTAATTTAGGAAGTGGATTTGGCTTGATTTATGCATGTTTAATGTGTGTTTTTTATTTGGGAGGTGTATGGTCGTGTGGCTTAGGGTGATTTGGGCGTGAGTTGCTTTGTCTTGGTGGGCTTGGGTTTTGTTTGGTTTGGTGATGTGTGGGCTTGGTGTGTGTCTTACGGGGGTTTGGGCTAAGGGTGTGTTTTTTAAAACAGAGGTCCAACAAGCGAACCCGCAGCTACTCAGCGACTTAAATCCAAAAATATGTCAATTCTTGGCTCTTCCCTTCCGACGTCCGTTTCCTGCAGCTTTCACAATTAAAGAGGTAATGTCTCTATGCGAGACTCATCATCGGGACTTATATGCAAAAATGCAGTGCCTACAGTACCATTGACTTTCATCTCAGAACAATCTCCGTATGTCTGTTGGACATTATGACCCATAGCGTCACTATTTGCACAGATCATTGTGTTGTTGTAGCAAATTAACTATGTGACAAGGAAATTGCACTCTCATCATTTGTGATTAGATCACCATAGATATATAAATGAAGAGAGGTCCCTATGATTAGTACCTGGACTGAGAATGATATGAGACAGTATCAGTCCCCGAAGGTTTAATCATTAAATATCACTAGCCGTGGTATTATCGAGACTGGACATCGATAATGCGGAATAGGCTAGTATTGCACTTGTGCGTGTTGTGAGGGCACAACGGCATAGTTCTCATATATATAAGTATTGGATACTTATGCAAGTGCGATAGGAGGTCGTGTTTCACCGATGGTACGGGAAACAGCTTCGCTCTGGATAGACCCCTCGGAATCCCATTGGTATTATGACTATGTGTCTATGGGAGGCCGAATCAAGGTAGGTGTGTATGGTCTTAACCTGAGACTTACATCGCTAATACTTACGATAATCGATAAACTTTGGTTTTGGTGGTAGGGGACTTTAACCGGTTCTGTGTACACCACTTCTGGGTTTATCAGAGAGTCGTAGTGTATTGGGTGTGATGTCAAGATGGAAGTGTCACTTCAGTCATTTGGAGATGATGTCACGCAGGATACGGTACTAGTGCTCTTGAGTGTTGCGCAACCAATCGGGATATTGTGACCAGGTCATGTATATCCTATTATAGAGACTATGTTACCAGACATCCGATATGTGTTTCGGACGGGGCAGACACTTATCCAGCCCCAGCCCTAGCACGTGATTATCCGATACTGGGCTAATATACACAATATTACGGTATACTACGCTTGATACAGATCTATATATTCCTGTAAGAATATTTCTGGAGAATTGGGTAGGCATGGCGCTTTGCTAGAAGCCAACCTTGTCTTGTAAATCGATATAAACGTAGTACGAGGTACTTACGTGTTCGGACAGTCCGACGATCGTATTTACTGCCAACATATCCGGAGATCTATGGGTCGCTTCCTGAAGATTCACCGATGATGTATTACTCGCACTTTGATTAATCTGGGATTAATTAGAAGAGAGAGATAGAATTAATCTGGGATTAATTCGATGAGAGAGAAAATTAATCTGGGATTAATTGCGGAGATATTTTATCTGGGATAAAATATTAATTAAAGAGAGAGAACGATTAATTTGGAATTAATCGATAAAATAATATATTTGATATATTATAGAAATTGGATTTCGACGCGAAATTAAAATTAGATTTTAATTCGGGCGAACGAATTAATTTAGAATTAATTCGTTAGCGACGTGTGAATAGTGATTCGCTAGGCGTAATCATTTAATTACGACGCGACGGAAAATTCGTTAATTTGGAATTAGCGAACCCGAGAGTGATTGCGAGCGCATTCGCATTTCGAATTCGAGCGCGGCACGCGAGTCACATCTAGCGTCAAATCGTTTGTCACATCATGCGTCAAATCAATTGTCACTTTGAGTGATGTGACTTGACAACATGTCACTTTATTAAAGTGATGTGATATGACTTAAAGTAAAGTAGAAATGATGTGTGAAAAGTAGAAAAAGCATTATTAGACTTTTGCTTTTTACTTTTACAATATATGATAATGATTTATATATATTATTTTGTTTTTGGAAAATAAATTAAATATATATAAACTTATCATTCTCTCTCTTACATGCATGACAACTTCGGTCTTCTCTTCTCTCCCTCCCTTTTTCTCTCTTCTCTTCACGGCTTCACTGCCGATTTTGCTTAAAATTGTTTCTGGTTCACCGAATTTTTTGAGAAGCAAAATGGAAGATGAACAAGTGCTAGCACACCTTGAGTAATACATAGGGATAGGGAAGTGTCTTCATGAGCTTGGAAAGCTTGAAGCTTGGAGCTTCAATGGAGTCTTGCATGGCCGAAAATGGTGGAGTCCAAACCAGTCCAAACCGCACAGCCCACTGTCAAGGAAAGCCATTGCCGAGCTTGGAGGGAGCTTAAAATCGCACCTTGTTCTTCATTCATCAAAACCGAAATTCAATGTGAGTATATTCCGCACCTCCTTTGATGTGTTTATATACGGTTTTTATGCATGATTTGTGATCCTTGGGACCTTGATTTTGAACTCCAACAATGGTATCTAGAGCTTTGATTGCATGAAAACCGAATTAGGGTTCTTGAGCAAATTTGGGGCTTTTTGATTTTGCCTTGATTCTGACAATTGATTGTAAGAATGCTTATATATGATCTAATTTGAGATATATGTAATCAATTTGACAAAAAAAATCATTGGATTGATTTTCCCCAATTTGCAAATTTTGGTCAAAACTTTAATTTGGGTAAACTCGATTTAGGCATGATTTGGTTGAATTGTTTGATGAAGTATGCTTGAATGAGGTTGAATTGAAGTTGTGCATGATCAATTTCAAGAAAATTGGATTAGATCAATTTTCCCCAATTCTTAGGTTGAATTTGAAACTTGAAATTGGGCAAAATGTGTTTAAGCATGTTTTAATTGAATTGGATGTTTAAGTATGCTTAGAACATGTTTAATTGAGATTGTGTGTGATCAATTTCATGAAATTGGATTGGATTCAATTTTCCCCAAATATTGGAGGCTTGGCCGAAAATTGGAAGAACCTAATGTCTTGGTAATTTTGTTTTGTTTGATCATTGGATGACTTAAAACAATTGGTTAATGTTGTTTTGAAGTTCAATTGGATTGAATTTGATTTG